>JAJQOW010000744.1:0-85636 GCA_037975125.1 Latrodectus hesperus | reverse complement strand
AAACATGGTAAAACAGCAGTATCGCAATCACATTCATAAGTGTAATTTCTGTGGAGAATCTTATTCAACTTCCTTAATTTATAAAACTCATTTGTTAACTGTGCATGGTGATAGAGTAAACAAAGAGAATCAAAACTTTAATTCTATTGAAAAGATCATGGTGTGCAAAAATTTGTTAAAAGGTGTGGGCCTAAAAAACGGAAAGATGTAGAAGTTCATTATTATTACTGTCAACGAAATAAAAATATGTTGATTGATAAAAGTAAAAAGTGTCCTGCTATGATGATTAGTGTGTGCTAAAGATATAAATGTAGAGTTTCTCAATGTTCAAACTTGTGTTAATAGTGATGTTCTGTTCCATTTTCCAATAGTGTTAATATTTCAGAAATTTTTTGTAGTGAGTGCCCTTTAATTTTTGCAAATAGAGATCTTTTGAACAAGCATATTTATGTGCATCACAAATCTGAGCATGTTGTAAATCAAAATAAAGTCATATGTTGTATGTGTTAAGTAAATTTAACTTCAAAAAAATGCTATGAAGAGCATTTACATAATGTTCATGATGTTGTTCTTCAAAGTGAGAATGTAGTGTTTCAATCAAATCTAGAGTATTTGAATGGAAAAAAATTATAGAGCAAGAATACATATCCCAGTTTGTGAAACATGGTGGTACGTAACAAGTTAATGGTAAGATATATGAATACTTTTATTGCCATAGGTCAGGGCATTTTCATAGACGTGGGGAGAATAAACGAAATAATAAGTTGTTAGGATCCAATAAAATAAATGGCATGTGTCCCTCTGTGATGTCAGTATCATATATTGAGAGTGATACAATTAAAGTAGAGTTCCTTAAGACTCACGTAGGTCATTCCAGTGATTTAAATAGGCTTCGATTGATTAAAGAAGTGCGTCTGAGGATTGCAATTGATTTGTCGAATAAGAAACCAATCAAAGAAATTTTAAATGATGTTCGGGACTCTGTTGGTGATTCATTGAGCCGAATACACTTATTAGACCGACGGGACATTTTAAATATTAGAAATCAATTTTTTCTTAGCAAGCAAGGTGTTTTAGATGCAAATGATGCCCAGAGTGTTCACGCATGGGTGAAAAAGTTTAGAGAAGACAGATTCTTTAATTAGGTATTATAAACCTCAAGGTATTGTTGACTTGAATAATAAGTGTCTTAAAGAAGAAGATTTCCTTCTTGATATTATGAACCATGCTCAGCTAGAGATGTTGAAGTTGTATGGCAATGATGTGGTATGTACTGATTTTACGCATGGTGTTAATGATTACAATTTTGATCTTTGTATCGTATGTGTACTAGATGACAAGCATGAAGGGTTCCCTCCTGCTTTAATATTGAGCAATCACCAAGATTCACAAGCCTTAAAAATAGCTTTTATGAGTATAAAATGTTCTGGGGTGGATATACATCCCTCCATTTTTATGAGCGATGATGCAGATTCCTTCTATAATGATTGGTGTTTGGCCCACCGAAGAACGGTTATTGTGTACTTGGCATGTGGATCGTAGCTGGCGCAGAAAGTTATCGGAGCATATCTCAGATCAGACTTTGCAGTAGTGTAGCAAGGATGGGAAAAACCCGTATTATTCCCGAGAATAAATTGGGCTTTTTCCCATGGAAATTTTGAATATGCATGTTAGTTCCAATAATTTTAAATTTGTAGAGATTTATATCATCATTTTGCATTTACTGAAAGTTAAGTGTTAAGTAGTGTCATTTGAAGTTACTTAAAATTTTGATGAAGTGTTTCTTATAATAAATGAATGTGAATTGGTCCAGTTTGCATTGATAATAAACTTCTTTACCAATATTATAACCATTAAATCCTGTTTGTCCTAACTAGCAGAACCTGTCCCCTATGAACATTTGCCATTTCCTCTTTTTCAACATCTTGAGATTTGTTTCCCATCTTTTAGGTGGCATTTGATGATTTTTTTCAATAATTTCAATAATAAATCCAATCAAGTTAAATTTTAACTTGATTGGATAGTATTGATAACAGTACTTAAATTATTCCAAGTTTCCTGGAAATAGCTTTTGTGTTTGTTACATTATAGTTTAAAATGAACTAGATAATAGATAAAACTTTTGATTTTCATCATAATTGCATTTTGATTAATTTGTGTGAGCTGAAAAGTGCTTCTAAAAGTTCTGCTTAGTTAAAGGATTATGACGTATAGAGATGTTTATATATATATATATATATATATATATATATATATATATATATATATATATATATATATATATATATATATATATATATATATATATATATATATATATATATATATATATATATATATATATATATATATATATGCAGATTACATCATTTCATAATTTTAAATATGTGTACGCACATAACATAATCAGAGGCTTAGTGAACGTGTCGTATGTATTTTCACTATAATTATCAACTATTACAGAATATGTTGATAGTTGGTAAAGACACATTTATATTGTAAATAATAATGTTGATGTGTGATATGTTAAATGTTTCTTTATATTAGAATTTTTAAAAATTCTAAATTACATTGTATTTTACATTTATCCCAGAAAAAACAAACTTTTCATCTATGTATTTGAAATTTTTTAAAGAGAGCTGAAGTTCACAAATCTTCCTTCTTACAACATATTTGTGACCAACATGCATTGATTTACAATGCATTTAAAATGCTCGAAACTTGCTATTTTAAAATGATCAAGGATCAGAAAGGAGGTAGGATATTGTTTATAATACCTCGCGCTACTAGGATTTATACCTTTCAGCATTATAAGGGTTAAGTTTTGACACATTTATATGGTAATCAAATTGGTGTGGCATCGTGAAAGTAGTAGTATAAACATTGAAAAACTAATATTTTAAAACTTTTATTTAAGATATTTAGTGTCATTTGCTTGTTTTAATTATAGTATTAGTGTTACAGTAAAATATGTAGCATGAATTTTATACATTATTTATAACAACAATTTTTGTTATATCCACTTCAGTTGTCATGTTGAACAACTATATTTATAAAATGCAATCAGTATTTATTAAACAATATTTTTATATTTGTAAATATTAAATATTTTCTACCATAGAAATAATACCTAATTTTATTTCCCAAGGTAACAGGTATAAACATATTTAGATGGGATCTTTTTACTGTGCAGATTTCTAAGTGTATCTGTACAATTTTTAAAATCCTTTCTGAACAAATTGTTTATTGTTACTTCAAGGTTTTGAATTGGAAATATATAATTGAGAAAATTACAGATCTGTCAATTGTCCTAAAATTTTATTATTATGTACAAATTTTAATCTTGAGTGTAAAAATTCAAGCTGAACTAAATCTTAAAAAATATAAGTTTTCAAGTTAGATTGTGTAGAAAAATAATACCTATTTTTCTTATATCAAACTGACATTAATATTTTCAGAGTTAGGTATTTTAACCAAATTCTCTTTTGAAAAGAATAACACATTTCAGCCTTTTTATGAAAAGCAAGATGCATTGAATTATAAAATAATTTGAATTTATAACAAGATTACATGAGTGCAAAATGTTAAAAAAGCGAAAACATATATTTTTTTTCAGAATTCATTTGCACAGTGGCTTCCATAAAGCAATTTCATATCATAAAGTTATTTCTGTTTCTAGTACTAAAGTCTGAAAAAACGGAAATATTTTCAATGACACAGATTATTAATAATTTTTTAATTCACCCTCATTTTTTACCTTATCATTTAGAAATGATGAACAATAGTTTAGAGATTGATTATACCTTACTGTTTTGAAATCATTTTTAATGTTGTAAAAAATTGTTTTGAAAAACTCAATGAATAATTCAACTGTAGATAAATTGTAACTGTGTAAATTAATGTATCAGATCCTTGCAAAAGAAATAAAAATAGTTTTATTTGAAGTCTACATTATATATTGTACTTAAAAAAGTTAATTAATCTTAAAATATAAAAGAAATTTTTTTAAAAATATTTTAACTAAAATAAAAGAAAAATATTATTCATGATTACATTTGTGGATAAAATTTTTTTATAAATTTATTATTTTTGTGCCTTAAATAGATTTTGCAAATTTAAGTAGCTACAAATGTGACTGTTTAGTTAATTGTTAATAATTTAAATATATTGAGTTTGTCAATTTAAATAGTTATAAGTTACTATTTAGAAACTGCTAATAATGCTAGAATATATTGATAATAATTTCTCTCTACAAATAATATCTATAATTGGAATGGAATAACATTTGCTGTTTCAATGCAACTCAAAATTGCACGACATTTGCAATAATGCTTTGACCCTTGCTTATTTCATAGGATTTCTGTCACATTAATTCCTACAAGATATGATTTAAATGATGACTCGCTGGAACAGCTTTTTTGTTCACAACTTACTTGTCGCCTTGCCACATACTTTCATTTGCATGTTAGTTACATTTGTACACATATTCAGTTGAGAAGTAGTACATGAAACAGTATCTTTTTCTATCATTGGTAAATTAAAAATTTGTAATATGTGTTCAGTTTCTTCATTCAAATTAAAGTTCTGTTTATTTTATTTAACCAAACTGATACGTCAGTTACTATTATTTAATAAATTGTTGAAAAGAATTACACAGTTTTAGGTTTTAAAACTGCTAATAAAAACATGTAATAAATTTATATTTCACCCACTATGACTTTAGTGTAACATTAAGTATTGTACCTTATATTTCATATATATTTATGACAAACAATCATCAAATTAAAAACATGATTTACCTGAAAATTGCAGGCATTTAAATTTATTTATACTGTAAAACTGGGGGTGGGTATTCTTATATAGAGATCTCTCGCCAAAGTTTTGCCAAGCAGCGATAATGTTTCAAGTATGTTAACTTATGACGTCAATGGAGGAATGCGATTTTATGACGTTACAATCGCGCAAATCATACTTCATTCTTATGATCTAATATCTACATTCTTTATAAGGACAATTGCTTGACATTAAATTAAACATCAAAAATTTTGAAATTTTATTTTAATTTTATTATAAATTATTCAATTGTAACTGGAATTTTTATTAGAATTATTTAATGGTATTAATCAACATGTACAATCTTAACTGTAACTGTTGATTTGAATGTAAACAAACAAACGTTTTCATAATTGCTTACATAATGAGGTTTTAATTTTATGGTACGATAATTTCCAATAATACAGTGCTCACTTGCAAATAATAATTCTGAGTTCAAACTATCCTGCCTAATTTCAGTTATGGTAACGGTTTCGTACTTTTATAATTAGTATTGAAATTTATTCTTGGCTACATAACTGCTAAAATTTTTGTAATTATTTGATATACATTAGATCATGTGTATCAACAATTTTTAAAAGTTCTATTTCAAAATTTCCTGAAGCTATACTCAAGGTTCGCATAACTCCTGGAATTTTGACTTGACTCTTCTAAACTCATGAATTACTCTGAATTTTTTCTAGAAAATATTATAATTTAGTATCAGTTTTTAATATTGCCACTAGATGGTGGGATGATCGGTATTAATTTTTTGTATTGTTAACTGTTGACTTGTATTAATGTTATCTACATTAATTTCATGATAAGTTTTGTATTTAGATATGTATAATCACCATCAAGTAAACACCAAAGAAAATCAATATGTTCAGTAATTTTGATTCTTTCTCTATTTGCTGTTGATTTCTTTGTATTGCATAAAATTCTTTGAATATTAATACTTAAATATACACTGATAAGCCAATGTAGTCAATTATTGTTGGAAATTTTCATGTATTGTTGAAAAGTTTGATGCAAAAGTTTTTAAAAGAATCTTTGTTATCTGAATTTATTGGAAATGTCTAAAAACTCTAAAATCCCTCTTTTTACACAATGTATGATCCAGTATTATTTATAGAATTTTGATTATTGAAATAAAAAAATTGTCTATTATAGCTGTAAATTCATTGAAGGCTTTTTAAATTATCATTAATAATTTTAACTCAAATAAATATAGTCTCGTTAATGTTCACAATTATTTATTTTTTACAGAAATGATTGAAAAATATTGCATGTACATAATTATATGCATATTGGGTTAAGAACAATCTTTAACATGAATGTCGATACCTCTGGGAATTTGATTCTTGGAAATCTGTACGAACCGTGTAAAACTAATGTAAAAATATTAGTTAGTTTGCAAATGCAAGCAGGCTACATGATTTAAATAAATTATTTAATATTCAAAAAGATGCAGAGTTGATTAGTTATTCTTGTCAAATATTTTTTCCCTAGAAATGTAATTTACAGCTGCTTTATTAAGTCTACCGCAATTGCAAAGGAAAGCATGGCTTATGCTGAAAGATAGTAGTTTCAGTTCCAAATTGAAATGACCAATTTGTAAATTAATTTCTAGTAGGTTTGATGCTGCTGAATTTGAATGGCAGGAAAACAGTTCAAGTATTACCATTGTCGCTTGATTGTGGTTTAAAATTAAAATGCTTATGTTCAGGGCTTTCGCGTGTTTACAAGACAACTTTGTTCAAATTGAAATTTGGGAATCCTTTTATGGGTTCTGTTACTCTCTTATAAAATACTCTTTTATAGTAACCAAAATTTGACTCTCGAACAATGAAAAACTTTAAAATTATAATAATAAAACATGTGTTTGTCTTATTGTTTTCGATTATTTCATAAATTTTAGAAACAAAATATTTTTAAGTAATAAAATTAGAAAAACGCTACAACTACAAACACTCTTATCCATCCCTTTATATTTATACAAAGTTTCACTTACCAGAAATGAATATTTTATCAAGTTAAACAATATTAATTTTGCAATAAAATTAATCTGTTAAAAATACATATCATAAATTATTATTTTACTACAAAGATAAATTTCATTTCTTTAAATTTTATTTATTTTAGAAACATTTTTTTGAATTTCAAATTATTTAGCTTGATATTAGAATTAAGTCATTGTTTACAAAAGCACTCAAATGGGACAAAAAAGTCGTAAGATAGTGCTTATTTAAATATTGTTTCAAGAAGGTAAAAGTATAATCTTTAGTACAATGCTGTTAGATATTGAAGAACATGACAAACAAAGCATAACACTTAAAAGGTAATCATTAAATTAGTAAATGAAAATATTTTGTTTACATGACAAAGAGAAAATTTCATATTTTCCAGAGAAACTTTTATTCCATGATTTCGAATTTCATAATTAGAACATTAAATAATTTAACATGTTCTCTGCTGTTTATTTATACGGAAAAATGGTTGTGGTTATTTAATTCAAATATTATTAAATATATAAATTTAATGCATTTCTTAAACATTTAAGGGAATTTCTCTAAAATTAGCAATTCTTGATGTATTTTAATATCATTTGCCAGTTCTATAGTTTGAATTAAAATTAAAGTTTTCTTGCTAAAAATAATAGCTTCCTTGTGAAATTATTGACCTCAGTCATAACAAAAAAATATATTTTTATGTGGAATAAAGGGAGTAACACAATTACCACTCTAAAATACTAATGTAATAGGATTTATTTCCCTATTTCAGTCATCAAATTCACCATTATCTCATTATAGGATATAGATAACTTTTTCTTAAAATAAAATATAAATTTGAAATATTAAGACAACACTGGTTACACAATATAATAAATCACATGCAAAAATACATAATAATACAAAATAAGATACTTTTGGACAAATTATATTTGCAAATTAAGAGTTAACTCAAATGTATACCACAATGTTAATCTAAGTATATCACAATAAATTGACAAAATTCTGCTTGAGTATATATAATGCATCGTATCAATTATACTAAAATATTTTACTTCTCGCACTTCCATGGTTTCAAGTATACTAATTTTGAACACCCCACAATTAATGCAATATTTTTTTCACATATCAATGCAAAACAATATAATCATACTTTGTCAGTAATTGATCATCAAAAAAATTGCATCAATAATGTTCGATTTTTGTACAAAGAAGTATGCACATACACCACGCATCCATATAACATCAAGTTTATATTAAAAATAATTTGAAACCCACGGACCGCAGCATCAATTACAGTTATTTATACTAAGACAAATAATTTAGTTTCAACAATTATACAACACTTCACACTCCTGAAAACATAATGCTTATTAAGCCACATTTCATCATAACAAGTATAGATACAAAGGCAATTAAACATGTGGTTTGAAAAATAAACAGAATATTAATTTTTATAATTATAAATAAGATTTATAATTTAACACTACAGAGAAATATAATTTATAAGAATCACTTAAATGTATAAATGAAAAGTGAATAGCAATATAAAGTCGCAAGTATGATTAAAACACGCGCGCATTCACTTCCTATCTGCAAGTGAAAAAAATGGCTAATAATTAAGAGCAAATTTCATTGCGCATGCGCGAAAATTAGAAAGATGAGAAGTAACAGATGTAAATTCAACAGCCAACATTCGGGGAGAGATACGTTCGCGTTTTCTAAATGATGTCAAGGACTAGTTCTAACGGAGAAATTTTCGCCGCCTTTACCCGTTTGTCAGCTTTCGACATGAATTTCCATACAAGATTAATGTATTAGATCAATTCTCGATTTATAAGAATTGATCTTTTGTTAAACTTATTTCTTTTAAACAATATAATGTACATTAATTAAAAATTATTAATATACAAATATTTTTTAAAAATACTGGTAGTTAGGCTTAAAAGGATTACAATAATTACGAACAGCTAGTTTTGCAAACGGGAAGATATCATCTTTTAAATATATGGAAACCAAAGTTTCAACTTTTTAAGGAAAAAAATTTATCTAAAAATGAACGAGTGAAATAGTTACTGTTATTTAATGTTGGTATTACATATCATTAGTGTTATTTAATTTCTAATATGATATATTTCTAAGAATTGAAAATATATTTTCATTCAAATTTCAGATATTGTAATTTTTACAATATTTAAAAATATTAAATATTGTAATACCTTAACATTGTAGTTTTAAATTAAAGCAAATGCCGGCAGAAAGTAATTAATTCCTTTTGAAACCTAAATATTCTCAAAATTGAGAATTATTACAGAAAAGAGAAAGTTTAACCTAATGGAATAGTAGTTAATTATTGGATCCTCTAAATTACTTTAATTATTTATTTCAAGGCATAAATTTATGATTTATAATCTAATTTTAGGTGTTTCAATTATTTCTGTTACTTAAATATAAAATGTTTGAATTAATAAAAATGATAGATTAGAAAATAATAATTATTTTTCTATGAAAATTTTTTTTAATAATTTTAGTAGGGAAATTTTCTTTCCGATTTCTCATCTACTCATTGCTTTCTCTTTCTATTAATCCACTTTTCCTAATAATATAAATAATGTGAGCAGATTGTTCCTCGTACGATATACTCAATTCTTTAAGATAAAAATTTTCGTACCTTCTATTTCTCTAATTGAAATTTGATGTTAGTTTATATATCTCCCAAGAACTTTAACATAACAAGAAAAATAATTATTTGTTTCATTTTAATTAAGAGGACAGTGGACTCAAAGTGTGAAAGATCGACAAAAATATCGATTTTTCTTTTTTAGTTTATGAAAAAATTATGAATCATTCTCTATTTTATACAAAAAGAATTTTTTATTTCTATCAATTTTAGGCAAAGTTTTTGCTTTAATAAAGTAAACAATGTGCCACGCCCCTTTTTCACGTTTGTTTGAAAACGTAAACAATGAACACAAGAACAGTATATTTGAATAATTACTAATTTCCAATGAAATATATACATTTCTATAATGTAATAAGATTCAAATATCATATTTTGGCTATTAATTGTTTGACTTACACTATTAAAACTTGAGAAAAAATAAGGTTTTTATTTTTTAAATTAACGGCCACGCCCATCTTTTATCGTCTCACAGCTTGCAAATATTTATTCTTCAAATTATTATTTACTGAATTCTGGTTTTAGAATGTGCTATATTTTAGCAACATCAAAATTATTTAGTTTTTATTATTTATATGATTTCGTCTGGCAACACAAATATTGTTGATTTTTCACAGCTACCATTATTTTGATATCATCGCATGATTTCTGTTTTGATTTTGAAATTTATATTTCTGTTTGCTGTTTAGTGGTTGCAAAACAGTTCTTTTCCGAACTACTTTCTCAAATAATGATCTCTTGAAATGAACATTGTAATTTCCATCATAATGCATGCTTAGTTCAAGATACGAAACGAAAACTTACGGCGATTGAATCAGCTCGTAAAAGACAATCAAAATTTGCTCAGGAAGCTGTAACGAAGGAAACAGTTGACCAAAAATTTTCTTTTATAGATGTAAATGTTCCATAATCTGTCCATTTACGTAATGATATTCCTCCTGCATGTGGAAATGAGTATATTCTAACGAATAAACACTGCTTCTACAGTCTTCTAAGGAATTTGCCATGCAGTAATTGTAATGTCTGCTCTTTAGATGTATCCACTCAGGAAAACTATGGTTTTTCTGTGAAACTAGAAATGTTCTGCAAATCTTGCAAAGAAAATTTAGACTCAACTTTTTACAGCAACAGGGAATCCTATTCACGAAAATTTAGTGTCAATAACTAAGTTGTGGCAGCTTTTTTGAGCTTTGGAAAAGGTCATGCAGTAATGGAATCATTCTTTCGAACCCTCGATTGTGCAAACATGGATGAAAAAGCATTTTCTAAATATGTCTCTAATTTAGTTTAAAAAAACGAAGGGTTTCGAGATGAAATGTTAAAAGTAAGCCACAGTGCCGTTAGGAAAGCATATTTTGAATCAAATTCAAATTTAAATCCTAAGGATCAGTTACATTTTTCCGTGTCTTATGATGGAATTTGGCAGAAACGAGGTCATACTTCTTTATATGGCATTGGAATTGCCATTGATTCTCTCACAGGTTTAGTAGTTGACTTTGATATCATGTCGAAGTACTGTTCGGAGTGTACAGTTGCATCTCGAGATCTCGGGAAAGACAGGATATTTTGATATATATGTGAACGTAAAATGCTCCTTGTGCATTAATTTTTTCCCATATACATGACATTTGCTACAGTTTTTCGTTATGATGTTTTCTTCAAATGTTCCTAAAAAAATGGTTATAACTTTACATAAAATTAAAATTTAAGGTCTAAAATTAATGTTGATGTGATATTTTTTTGAAAGATTTTATATATATTTAAAAAATTTTATTAAACAAATGTAATTTAAAAGTGTTATTTTTATAGATAGATTGTTTCATATATATATTAATATTATTATTTATGAAAATTGAAAGAATATTTCCATATCTAAGACGCAGGGGGTTCTTGTAGTATTGAACACTTATTAGATATTATAATTATATTTATTGCCTTAAATCACTTTTTAATTTATATTTTAACCTGAAATTTTATAATTTAACTTAAACATATAATCTTAATATTTGTGCCAAATTTCAAGTAATTTGGATAAAAATCGAAAAAAAGTTTTGAAAGTTCACTAAATACTGATTTTCTTAGATTCATATTTTTTGATAAATATCTGAACAGAAAGCGCTCCATGTTCGTTAATTTTTTTACACGGAATTAGCTATAGTTGTTCGTTATGTTTTATTCTCGTTCTTAATATGTTGTTCGTTTTATTATATTTTATTCTCATTTATGTTCATAATACCTTCAATAAAACACAGAAATTAGAAGGAACTGGGATATTGAGTGTCTCTAAATCTTTTCTACATAAAAACGAGGAAATTTATAAAATTTTTGTAAATTTTATAATTTTTAAAAATTAAAGAAATTTTTTATTTTAAATAAATGAGTTGTAGTCTTAAATTGAATTACACATGTTTAATATTTTCAGCTGGTGATTTATCTAATTTAGAATTATTAATTTAAAAGATAAACAATGTACAGTCTAAATAACAAAATCTTTTAAATCCAAAGTTATTTTATTGAAATTTATATTACATCCAAAGCTTATTAAAACAATTCATGAGCGCAAAATATTTTTTAAGCAATTTTTAATTTGAACTGACTAAAATTTTTTTATTTTGACTTGGAAAAAAAAAAAAAAAACGTAAAATATCAATTTATAGTTAAACCGTGGAAAAAGTGTCATAAACAATTTATTTAGTAAAAATAATTTTACCATGCCAATTTATTCCATTTATAATTATCTTTATTAAAATACAGAAATTAGAAGAAAATATGATATTTGCAATCAAACCTTTTTTGGTACTTACGTATTATCTCGTCGACCCTATCTGCGAAAAAATAAATGTCATTAATGATGCGATACAGCACCATATAAAATACAAATAAAATTTCAATCTATTCGTCGTATTTTATATGGTGCTAAGATATAAGTAAATTAGTCTGCTTTTCCTTCATATTTTGAAAAATAATTATTAAAAGTTTCAAAATTCAATGATTTATTATTTTTAAGGCACACAAAAAAAGGTTGACGAAATAATACATAAATACCCATTCTTTTTTCTTAATTGCTTTTCGCTCGCACTCAAGAAATAACAGGAAAGTAAATAAGCAAATGGAAGACCTGCTAAAACTAACTCTGAACAAAGATCACCTTTTATATCACCAAATTATCGCAACTAGTCTTTTCAGGTATGCATGCGTTACAATTCCCATATGGAGTCGACGATCGGGGGTCTATCTTGAGATACTAGTCACTGTTACTGTCAACTTTTATATACTGAAATTTTAGTGGTAAAAATTAATGAAATACTGTTAGATTATCTTTTATTTGAAAAGAGTTCTTCATTTGATTTATATGCTACTGTTAAGTCGCATCAAGTTTTATTAGCTAACATTAGATTACAAAATTTAAAGGTGTGTGATACAATATATTTAGTTTCCATTATTATCATTTTGTAATTATATTGTAAATAGAACATAAATGGTTTTTTTCAAACTACTTCCGTTGCTAAGTAAGTTTCTTACATATTTATTTGCTGAAATTATTTTAACATTTTTAAAAGAATCATTTCTCAAGGATTAATGACTTTACAACAACATTCTCTGTCTAAGAATTATACTGTGTGGGAAGTATATGAACTCAAATTATTTTAAAATCATTCTGATTCTCTAAAAGATATCTTTTGAGCATTTTGTGAAAGAATTCCTGTGTGCATATATTAAGATACACACACACGCAATGATCCTGCTGTATATAGGAACAAAAATATATTGAATTACTTTTTCTTTTGCCATTGAGAAAGCTGGAAGCCAAAATTTACTAGATAATACTAAAGCACCACTCTTTTAGCTTTAAACTCCAATATCTGTGTAAATTTTAAATTGAGAATAACTTAAATTTCAGGTTCTTTTTCTTTCATTTATTGCGAAATAAAGTCATTTATACCTTTGTTTTTAAAGTAACTAAAATAAATGTCTTGAAGAACGCTCAAAAAAATTTATACGGAAGCACACACATATATATTTACACTTCTGCAAGAAAATCGAAGAACCAAGAACGAAGTGGTGGTAATTAATGAAATTAATAGTGTGTACATCTCATTCACAAATATTGAAATGATAAAAGTAATCGAAGTGATCGGTCTCTTCAACGGCTCACAATAGAATTAATTTAAATCATTAGACCTTGAAACCACCTCTAGGTACATGCTCGTATATGCCTCGGTAAAAAGTAACAGAGGTTCCTAATGTGTGCCAAAGCAGTCACAAATGCTTAATTTCCAAATGAGTTAGAAACATTGTTTTTTGCTTAAAAAACATCTTGAGCATAAAAAAAATTTCTTATTAAATTTCTTATTAAATTTCTAATTAAATTTCTTAAAAGAATTTATAAATTTAATTTTAATATAATAACCAAGTATAAAACCAAACAATGGAAAGTGACAGTTATATTTTATCAACAGATAGTCAGCTATGATGTTTTAATTTCTCAGCAAAATCCCATCAAATTTCAAAAGTGTTAAAAAAATTTCATGATTTCTAACATCACTCAAAAAGAAATATTTTCTTGCTCATTAAAAAAACTTTTTTGTAGAATTTAATTATATAATAAATTAAGTGATATTTGAAATATATATATTTTTAAGTTATTTTATTATCTATGAGCGCCATTATCATTATCATTCATAATTTAATCATATTTTTGTAGATGAGTTCTAATATCTTTTTTATAATTATGTAATTTTCGGTTTTTCGAACCATTCTTTTTTCCAACCTCTATTTTGTACGTTATCATCTATAGTCTCAAAAAGTTTTTATTCAATCATCATGCCAAAATAATCCTTAAAAAAAGTGCAACAGTTAAAAGAAATTTCCATTTATGCTTTTTTAATCCAGTTTTAGGAATCAAGGAACCCTAAAATTTGAATGTCTTTTTTTTTTTGTTTAACCTCGTATGTCCGGCAAGCATTAAAAAAAGATCAAATTCATGGTATGTGCTCTACTGAAAATGGGAACTTCGCTTAATTAGGTTAGCATAAGTTTAAACAGACAAAAAATGTCAGCAAGTCCAAACGCTTAAGTGACTTGCTTCGATTTTTGACGTAAATGATGGGTTTGAGAAACGACATTTCCACAACTCCTCACAGATTACAAATAAAATGAAAAAAATAGAAAATGATTATATTAAATGTGAAAACGTTCTCAAGCAGTTTGACTTGGGAGTCGCTTTTGACACTGCGTTGTGGACATTTGAACGGCCGAGAGCTGCTGAAAGGCATTTGATATCTACTTCGTATTGCCTTGACTTTTTTAGAAAGTTAAATGTCTTTTTAATTTTAACACTAGCATTGTCTTTTATTTTTAATTTTTTTTATTACTGTAACGAATTCAATTCATGTGGTGTTCCTATAAAATGTAATATGGCTGTGAATGAAAACGATTAAGGTAAAATTCCTTAATTACAACAATTATTAAATTCGAATTTAATGAAGGCGTTTTAAATGTTTTTAGTAGACGGGATTCGATTATCATATTTAAAATGAAATTTTGGGCAAGAAATTCTATATGTAAAAGTAATAATTTTTAAAATTCTATGCGCGATGAATTATTGATCCCAGATACAATTAAAGGTATCGGTTATACGTGGTTACCTATATACTAAAGAAAGCTGATGATTCTTTCAAGTGGTTGTGTTTTTGATTCTTATAATATTATCAGCATCTGGTTATTGCGAGTTATTGTTGAAGATTGAATTTTAGCAGAATTAATTGAGTTATATATTACTTAATTCTTTTTCAAAGATTCCTTTTAATGGTGGATAAATAGTTGATTGTGGGAACATTTTACTGCTTCTAGAGCAAATTAGTTTTTTCTTCCTTTCTTAACTTTGGAAAATAATTCAAATCTAGTCAATGATTTCTTCTGAAAGGTTTTACAGGAAAAAATTTAACAAGTTGGAAAATGAATATGATGATTGACGTAAAGTGAAGGTGATTTTGTATTTATTTGTTTCAAACATATGAAGGTGTGGAACCGTATTAATTTGTTTATTATATCACGTTCAGAATTTTAATGGGGATGCTAATTTTATTCAATTGATTTAATTCTGTTTTCATGAAGAATAATTTTTTAAAAATATTTTTGTACCTCACTTCTTTTAATTTAAAAATACCTTCCCATAATATCTGTCAATGATAATATTTAATCAATACTAATCAAAGCAAATGCATTTCCTTTTAATGTTTCTTGAGTTTCTAAATATTCTAGCTATCCACTAACTAGAATTTATATTTGTTCGAAAGGGTAAAATTTTCACTCCACAAAACTTTTACAGAGATTCATCACATTTTTTTCAACATTTGACATTAAGCAATTTGTCTCTTAAAAAATCAGATTTCTATCTGGTTCCAGTTTTAATCATTATTTAATGCCAATTATAATAGAATTGTAATACATTTTAATTTCGTAAATTAATATAAATGCTGCATTTCTGTTAATATTGTAAAATCTGATTTTTCTCGGAATTTAAAGCTAGAATCACACTTGTCACCTGGCTGCTTATGAGAACTGTGTGTTTTGAAGATTCGGAATTGCCATTAAAAACAGAGGAACCACATCTTTATTGACATGACTTCAAGCATTGGTTTTATGAATGTTTATTTACAACAATTAATCCAATATTTGTATTTTCGTTTGTAATATATTTTATTCAATATCTGGAATGCTTCACATAAAAATATTATATGATACATGATATAATAATAATTACTGATTGAAAGATTCTGTCCTGTTAAAAATATATAAGTTTTAAATTAAAATTCTTACGATTTTTAGTTAATATTTATTAAATTATTAAAAATATTTTAAGATTAACATATAAAAACCATTTTTCTAGTTATAAAACTCAATTTCCTCTAAGAAAATTTAACTCAAATGACAAAATGTATCTTTAAATGTTGGGAAATCGTGGGAGAACTATATTACATTCAATCAAAGATGTGTTTCATGTAAGAGAGTTAAAATCCAGAGGCATACGAAATCACCTTAAGGAATTTATCCTCTAACTTTCGATAATTTCGCGCCTATACACATCGACATAGTCGTACCACATCAAACATCACAAGGTCTAACGGCAATCGACCATTTTACCAACTGACCAGAAGCACTGCTGAAAGCATTGGATCTGTCTTTTTACACTGCTGGATATCTCACTTTGGAGTTGCGTAGACTGTGATATGCAAGGAACTCCCACAACAGCTTATTATACACAGGTCAATTCCATGGTTGAACGCTTTCACATACACTTAAAATCGTCCATCAGATTTTATGATGTTCCCATTTCTTCTCGGTTTGAGATCTTTGATTAAAGAAAACTCGTTTTCAAGTGCAGAGATTCTCCGCAACACAACTCTCAGATTTCTTGGTGACTTTTCTCGATCTTCCAGCTGTTAATATGAATCTCGGAACATTCCGGAGTTTCTTCAGAGACTTCGTGATTTCATGGCTACTCTGCGACCTACTCAAGCATCACGGAACCAACATTGATACAACTTTCTCCATTAGGACTTACAGACATGTACTGAATTGTTTGTGAGAATTGACAGTGGTCGCAATAGTCTACTCCTCCATTTCATGGTCCTTACCCCGTCATGATACAGACTGACAAAGTTTCCTCGGTAAGAATAACAATAAAGACTCAAATTTATCTATTGATTGATTTAAGTCGTGTTTTACTGAGAATATGTCTCAAGAATCTTCAATAATTTAAAATCTCCAGGCTAATCTTCAAAATAAATCAATTGTGAAAATGAAAACCAAGTCCTCTAAGCAATGATAGATAAGGAATCCTAAGGATTTTAGTGAAACCAAATAAAAAGATCCGATACGCAATTAGTCATTCTGGTACGCAAATCACGAGAAGTGGACGTGAAGTCCGTTCGCCTGATCTTTCTCAGTCAGAAATTTATGCTAGTTAATTTTAACATTCGAGAATCTTACTGTATGGGGAGTGCTACGGTGCGCCAGAAAGCATTCAGGCTGGCAGGAACTTTCTCTTAACCTTCATTTTGTACTTTCATCTTGAGTTATAACACTATGTGGCAACAACGATTGATGAATAATTAAAGTTATATAAAATATATATTTTTATACGATATACAAATCCGAAATCTGTAAGTCAGCAGCACTCGCCGGGAAAAGTCTTCGGTTCTACATGTTAATAATTTCAATTTAGATTTTTAATAATTCGGTTTAGTTTATTTTCTCAAATTTCACTAACTCACCCTACCCAATTCGAAAGTTCGAAATTTTTTTAAAATTGACTCGACTTATTTTTTTCTTTTTTTCAGCATAAGAATAACGCTTTTTTTGGATTGCCAAAGTTTGGAGCATCAGATTTGGAAGCATAATCAGTTAAATCTATTTCTAATACTGTTGCATTATTGGGTCTTTCAGTTTCACAAATTTTGAATTTTAATTGTATACATTTTAATTTCGAGGATTATTTTTGTGGCATTACATTTTTTATATTCAGCGAAATCAGAAATCTTCCTAAATTTTAAGGTAGCAGCAAACATGTCCACCGGGCTCCTTGTTGATGCTGTCCGTTTTGTGGGCTCCTGGTGTCTTGTAAACCTGAGAAACACGAAAAACTCACGTGATCAATGACGTCACTTCAAGCATTGACCAATGAAAGTTTATTTAAAATTTGAGTGCATTATTGTTTTTCCCGTTTATAATATATATACAATGGATTTTAAGAATAATTAAATGCCAATGAAATATTTATTTTTTAAAACAATGACCACACCCATTCTCTGCCAATAACTCCCTTAGTGGTAACCACGTTCATGATTTCTTATTACGTGGAAAATTATATTAGAAATCATTAGTTGTAATTTTTAAGCAGTTTTGCCACATTATTGTTTAGTTTTTATTATTTGTAGGATTTCATATGTAAAAAAAAAAAACACTAATCTTGTTCATCTTTACACATCTACATTAAATTTGATTTTACAACATGCATTTCTATTTTCATTTCGTGAAGGAAACCTTGGAATGAAAATCCTATGTTCTCATGTTCCTTAGGTTTAAGCTTATAAATTATGCAAGCACTTAGAGCTGACAGGAAACTATCAAATTGTGTTAAATCGACTAAAATATGTATTTTAAAAAATATGATTAATTTTCTATTTTATACAAAGAGAGTTTTTGATTTCATTCAATTTTAGACTAAGTTCTTAACGTTTTAATAAAGTAAACAAATGCCACGCCCTTTCCGCACATATGTTTGAAAACGTAAATAAGTAACAGGAGGACAGTTTATTTGAACAATAACTATTTTCCAGTGAGATATATGTATTTCTAGAAAGCAAAAAGTTTTAAATATTACATTTTGACTAATATTTCTTTGATTTATACAATTAAAATTTGAAAAAATTAAGGTATTTATTTTGTAAATAAACAACCACGCCAATTTCCCATACTCTCGTAGCTTTCAAAATAATCATTATTTACAGAAGTTTTGTTTTAGAATGTGCTATAATTTTGCCACATTTAAATTATTTACATTTTACTATTTGTATGATTTCGTCTGAAAACACTATTCATGTTGATTTTTCACAACTATCATTATTTTGATTTCACACTTGATTTTGATTTTTAAACTTGTATTTTTGTTTGCTCTTCAGATTTTATAAAACAGATCTCTTTTCAGAACCACATTCTCAAATAAAATTCTCTTGAATCGAATATTTTATATATAGTAAAACATGTTGCTCGAATATTGCATTGCAAAATTAATTATTCAAACGCGTAATTTCACAAATGATTAACTTCTGCTTGTCGGAAGTTGATATGATAATCGGTACATGTGTCTGTAGAAATATCCTTTAAAGTCCGTTTCTAATGGTGTTAAACTTTTAGGTTGACTTCCGATGAATTTATTGCGCAAATAATGTGGTGAATCCATGTAGTTAGTAAATGTATATGCTTATGAAACATGGCGGATATATCAAACGTGTCTAAACGTGAATTTGCATATTCTGCCATTCTTAGAAAACATGTAGGAAATCGTTATTGTTATGTTTTCATAAACATAAAAAAGAATTAATTCATTGTGTTTGAGTGAATTTGTTTTATTTATGAATATACCAACAAAAATATAAAAACAGGAATTCATTTTAAATTACTGATTAATGTAAAAATTCTTAACTTACTATTGTTTTCTGATACTTAATTTGAAATGTAAATTAAAACAGACTATGTATAACCCAGCCTATATAAAACCACTTTTGAAAAACATTAGACTAACTCCTAAGAAATAATAGAACTGCTAAACGTAAATTTAAACGAAATTCACTTTGTAAACCATCAAATCATTGCAACCACTGCTTTCAAGTGCGCATGCAATAAAATTCTCAGTCTGGAACTGAATTTCAAGGCTGTATATAGAGACACTGGTGTTTCCAACATTCTAGTAAATGATGGATAACACTCAATGTGTGGTATTCGAATGTATATATCAATTAAGTCTTAACACTATCTACCGTTGTTAGAATGGGATGGATAACTACAATCTATCCACGAAATTACGGTAGGTATGACCAAATTGATTCAGAAATTTCCAAGACACAAAGTATTCATTATTTTTAATTATCAATGCACAACTGAGTAAGGAGTTGATATTTACTTTGTTGTTGTGTTTGTATAATAATGTTCTCTGAATTTTCTGAAGAAAATGAAATATATCTAAAAAATTATTTTAAAAACAAAATTTACTTTCATATTTCAATATAGGTTTAAGAAATACATTTTTTATAAAATGTATATTTACTAGATTGTAACTCTCAAATTGTAACTGCGGTACTTGCGGGATTCACGTGATGAATATTATTTCTATCTATATCTTCTTCTCCCTAATATCTTAGATAAAAACAGCATGTATACACAAACGAATGGTTTCTTTCTTTAGCATATAACATTGCAAAACTAACTGTTGCATTTATTTTATTATAAAAAATATATTTTAAGAGGAAAATGTGTTTTCGTTTAGTGCGGTTATATGGTATTTGCGATTTCTGATTCCCGTTTACATTGATGTCGAAATTCCCTAATGTCTTAAAAAATACTCCATGTGTACAGAAACGAAAGTTTTCTTTCTGTAGCATATAACATAGCAAGACTAACTGTTGTATTTATTTTATCATAAAAATTATATTTTAAGAGAAAAATGTGTTTTCGTATAGTGCGGTTATATGGTTCGAGCGATTTCTGATTCCCGCTTACAATGATGTCAAAATTATCTAATATCTTAAGAAATACCCCATGTATACACAAACGAATGGTTTCTTTCTGTAGCATATAACATTGCAAGACTCAAACTGTTGTATTTATTTTATTATAAAAAATATATTTTAGGAGAAAAATGTGTTTTCGTATAGTGCGGTTATATGTATGTGTGATTTCTGATTCCCGCTTACGTTGATGTCAAAATTCCCTAATATCTTAATAAATACCCAATGTATACACAAACGAATGGTTTCTTTCTGTAGCATATAACATTGCAAGACAAACTGTTGTAATTATTTTATTATAAAAAATATATTTTAGGAGAAAAATGTGTTTCCGTAAAGTGCGCGTTATATGTATGTGTGATTTCTGATTCCCGCTTACGTTGATGTCAAAATTCCCTAATATCTTAATAAAAACCCAATGTATACACAAACGAATGGTTTCTTTCTGTAGCATATAACATTGCAAGACAAACTGTTGTATTTATTTTATTATAAAAAATATATTTTAGGAGAAAAATGTGTTTTCGTATAGTGCGCGTTATATGGTATGTGCGATTTCTGATTCCCGCTTACGTTGATGTCAAAATTCCCTAATATCTTAATAAAAACCCAATGTATACACAAACGAATGGTTTCTTTCTGTAGCATATAACATTGCAAGACAAACTGTAGTAATTATTTTATTATAAAAAATATATTTTAGGAGAAAAATGTGTTTCCGTAAAGTGCGGTTATATGTATGTGTGATTTCTGATTCCCGCTTACATTGATGACCAAATTATCTAATATCTTAAGAAATACCCCATGCATACAAAAACGAATGGTTTCTTTCTGTAGCATAAAATTATTGCAATACTCTAACTGTTGTATTTATTTTACTATAAAAATATATTTTAGGAGAAAAATGTGTTTTCGTATAATGCGGTTATATGTATCTGTCATTTCTGATTTCCGCTTACATTGATGTCAAAATTCCCTAATATCTTAAGAAATACCCCATGTATACACATACGAATGGTTTTTTTCTGTAGCATACAACATTGCAAGACTAACTGTTGTATTTATTTTATATATAAAAAATATATTTTAGGAGAAAAATGTGTTTTCGTATAGTGTGGTTATTTGGTATGTGTGATTTCTGATTCCCTCTTACATTGATGTCAAAATTCCCTAATATCTTCAGAAATACCACATGTATATACACACGAATGGTTTCTTTCTGTAGCATACAACATTGCAAGACTAACTGTTGTATTTATTTTACTATAAAAAGTATATTTTACAGAAAAATGTGTTTTCGTAGAGTGCGGTTATTTGTATGTGTGATTTCTGATTCCCGCTTACATTGATGCCAAAATTCCCTAATATCTTAAGAAATAGCCCATGTATTCACAAACGAATGGTTTCTTTCTGTAGCATATATCATTGCAAGACTGTAACAGTTGCATTTATTTTACCATAAAAAATATATTTTAGGAGAAAAATGTGTTTTCGTATAGTGCGCTTATATGGTATGTGCGATTTCTGATTCCCGCTTACATTGATGTCAAAATTAACTAATATCTTCTGAAATACCCCATGTATACACAAACGAATGGTTTCTTTCTGTAGCATATAACAATGCAAGAATAACTGTTGTATTTATTTTATAATAAAAATTATATTTTAGGAGAAAAATATGTTTTCGTATAGTGCGGTTATATGGTATGTGCGATTTCTGATTTCCGCTTACATTGATGTTAAAATTCCATAATATCTTCAGAAATACCCCATGTATACACAAACGAATGGTTGTTTTCTGTAGCATATAACATTGCAAGACTAACTGTTGTATTTATTTTATTATAAAAAATATATTTTAGGAGAAAAATGTGTTTTCGTATAGTGCGGTTATTTGTATGTGTGATTTCTGATTCCCGCTTACATTGATGTCAAAATTCCCTAATATCTTCAGAAATACCCCATGTATACACAAACAAATGGTTTCTTTCAGTAGTATATAACATTGCAAGACTAACTGTTGTATTTATTTTATTATAAAAATATGTTTTAGGAGAAAAATGTGTTTTCGTATAGTGCGCTTATATTGTATGTGTGATTTCTGATTCCCGCTTACATTGATGTCAAAATTCCCTAATATCTTAAGAAATACCCCATGTATACACAAACGAATGGTTTCTTTCAGTAGCATATAACATTGCAAGACTAACTGTTGTATTTATTTTACTATAAAAATATATTTTAGGAGAAAAATGTGTTTTCGTATAGTGCGCTTATATGGTATGTGCGATTTCTGATTCCCGCTTACATTGATGTCAAAATTCCCTAATATCTTAAGAAATACCCGATGTATACACAAACGAATGGTTTCTTTCTGTAGCATATAACATTGCAAGACTAACTGTTGTATTTATTTTATTATAAAAATATATTTTAAGAGAAAATGTGTTTTCGTATAGTGCGGTTATATGGTATGTGCGATTTCTGATTCCCGCTTACATTGATGTCAAAATTCCCTAATATCTTAAGAAATACCCCATGTATACACAAACGAATGGTTTCTTTCAGTAGCATATAACATTGCAAGACTAACTGTTGTATTTATTTTATTATAAAAAATATATTTTAAGAGAAAAATGTGTTTTCGTATAGTGCGGTTATATGGTATGTGCGATTTCTGATTCCCGCTTACATTGATGTCAAAATTCCCTAATATCTTAAGAAATACCCCATGTATACACAAACGAATGGTTTTTTCTGTAGCATATAACATTGCAAGACTAACTGTTGTATTTATTTTATTATAAAAAATATATTTTAGGAGAAAAATGTGTTTTCGTATAGTGCGCTTATATGTATGTGTGATTTCTGATTCCCGCTTACATTGATGTCAAAATTCCCTAATATCTTAAGAAATACCCAATGTATACACAAACGAATGGTTTCTTTCAGTAGCATATAACATTGCAAGACTAACTGTTGTATTTATTTTATTATAAAAAATATATTTTAGGAGAAAAATGTGTTTTCGTATAGTGCGGTTATATAGTATGTGTGATTTCTGATTCCCGCTTACATTGATGTAAAAATACCCTAATATCTTAATAAAATACCCAATGTATACACAAACGAATGGTTTCTTTCTGTAGCATATAACATTGCAAGACAAACTGTTGTATTTATTTTATTATAAAAAATATATTTTAGGAGAAAAATGTGTTTTCGTATAGTGCGCTTATATGTATGTGTGATTTCTGATTCCCGCTTACATTGATGTCAAAATTCCCTAATATTTTAAAAAAAACCCCATGTTTACACAAACGAATGGTTTCTTTCAGTAGCATATAACATTGCAAGACAAACTGTTGTATTTATTTTATTATAAAAAATATATTTTAGGAGAAAAATGTGTTTTCGTATAGTGCGCTTATATGGTATGTGTGATTTCTGATTCCCGCTTACATTGATGTCAAAATTCCCTAATATCTTAAGAAATACCCCATGTATACACAAACGAATGGTTTCTTTCTGTAGCATATAACATTGCAAGACAAACTGTTGTATTTATTTTATTATAAAAAATATATTTTAGGAGAAAAATGTGTTTTCGTATAGTGCGCTTATATGTATGTGTGATTTCTGATTCCCGCTTACATTGATGTCAAAATTATCTAATATCTTAAGAAATACCCCATGTATACACAAACGAATGGTTTCTTTCTGTAGCATATAACTATTGCAAGACTAACTGTTGTATTTATTTTACTATAAAAAATATATTTTAGGAGAAAAATGTGTTTTCATATAGTGCGCTTATATGTATGTGCGATTTCTGATTTCCTCTTACATTGATGTCAAAATTCCCTAATATCTTAAGAAATACCCCATATATACACAATACGAATGGTTTCTTTCTGTAGCATATAACATTGCAAGACTAACTGTTGTATTTATTTTATTATAAAAAATATATTTTAGGAGAAAAATGTGTTTTCGTATAGTGTGCTTATATGGTATGTGTGATTTCTGATTCCCGCTTACATTGATGTCAAAATTCCCTAATATCTTAAGAAATACCCCATGTATACACAAACGAATGGTTTCTTTCAGTAGCATATAACATTGCAAGACTAACTGTTGTATTTATTTTACTATAAAAAATATATTTCAAGAGAAAAATGTGTTTTCGTATAGTAAGGTTATATGATTAGTGCGACTTCTGATTCCCACTTACATTGATGTCAAAATTCCCTAATATCTTAAGAAATACCCCATGTATACACAAACGAATGGTTTCTTTCTGTAGCATATAATATTGCAAGACTAACTGTTGTATTTATTTTATTATAAAAAATATATTTTAAGAGAAAAATGTGTTTTCGTATAGTGCGCTTATATGGTATGTGCGATTTCTGATTCCCGCTTACATTGATGTCAAAATTATCTAATATCTTAAGAAATAACCCATTTATACCCAAAAGAAAGGTTTCTTTCAGTAGCATATAACATTGCAAGACTAAATGTTGTATTAATTGTAGCGTAAAAAATATATTTCAAGAGAAAAATATGTTTTAGTATAGTGCGGTTATATGGTATATGCGATTTCTGATTCCCACTTACATAGATGTCAAAATTCCCTAATATCTTCAGAAATACCCCATGTATACACAAACGAATGGTTTTTTTCTGTAGCATATAACATTGCAAGACTAACTGTTGTATTTATTTTATTATAAAAAATATATTTTAGGAGAAAAATGTGTTTTCGTATAGTGCGGTTATTTGTATGTGTGATTTCTGATTCCCGCTTACATTGATGTCAAAATTCCCTAATATCTTAAGAAATACCCCATGTATACACAAACGAATGTTTTCTTTCAGTAGCATATAACATTGCAAGACTAACTGTTGTATTTATTTTATTATAAAAAATATATTTTAGGAGAAAAATATGTTTTCGTATAGTGCGCTTATATGGTATGAGCGATATCTGATTCCCGCTTACATTGATGTCAAAATTCCTTAATATCTTAAGAAATACCCGATGTATACACAAACGAATGGTTTCTTTCAGTAGCATATAACATTGCAAGACTAACTGTTGTATTTATTTTATTATAAAAAATATATTTTAGGAGAAAAATGTGTTTTCGTATAGTGCGCTTATATGGTATGTGTGATTTCTCTTTTCCTCTTACATTGATGTCAAAATTCCCTAATATCTTAATAAAAACCCAATGTATAAGCAAACGAATGATTTCTTTCAGCAGCATATAATATTGCAAGACAAATTGTTGTATTTATTTTATTATAAAAATATGTTTTCGTATAGTGCGCTTCTATGGTATGTGCGATTTCTGATTCCCGCTTACATTGTTGTCGAAATTCCCTAATATCTTAAGAAATACCCCATGTATACACAAACGAATGGTTTCTTTGTGTAGCGAATAACATTGCAAGACTAACTGTTGTATTTATTTTATTATAAAAAATATATTTTGGGAGAAAAATGTGTTTTCGTAGAGTGCGGTATATGCATGTGTGATTTCTGTTTCCCGCTTAAAGAGATGTCAAAATTCTCTAATATCTTAAAAAAACCCCAATGTATACACAAACGAATGGTTTCTTTCGGTAGCATATAACATTGCAAGACAAACTGTTGTATTTATTTAATTATAAAAATTATATTTTAGGAGAAAAATCTGTTTTCGTATAGTGCGGTTATTTGTATGTGTGATTTCTGATTCCCTGTAACATTGATGTCAAAATTCTCTAATATCTTCAGAAATAACTCATGTATACCTAAACGAATGGTTTTTTCTGTAGCGTATAACATTACAAGGCTAACTGTTGTATTTATTTTATTATAAAAAATATATTTTAGGAGAAAAATGTGTTTTCGTATAGTGCGGTTATATGGTTTGAGCGATATCTGATTCTCGAATATATTCATGTCAAAATTATCTAATATCCTAAGAAATACCCCATGTATACAGAAACGAATGGTTTTTTTCTGTAGCATATAATATTGCCAGATTAACTGTTGTATTTATTTTATTATAAAAAATATATTTTAGGAGAAAAATGTGTTTTCGTATAGTGCGCTTATATGGTATGAACGATTTCTGAATCCCGCTTACATTGATGTCAAAATTATCTAATATCTTAAGAAATATCTTATGTATACAGAAACGAATGGTTTCTTTCTGTAGCATACAACATTGCAATACTAACTGTGTTATTTATTTTACCATAAAAAATATATTTTAGGGGAAAAATTTGTTTTCGTAGAGTGCGCTTTTATATATATGTGTGATTTCTGATTTCCGCTTACATTGATGTCAAAATTCCTTAATATCTTAAGAAATACCCCATGTATACACAAACGAATGGTTTCTTTCAGTAGCATATAACATTGCAAGACTAACTGTTGTATTTATTTTATATTAGAAAATATATTTTAGGAGAAAAATGTGTTTTAGTAGAATGCGGTTATATGTATGTGTGATTTCTGATTCCCGCTTATATTGATGTCAATATTCCCTAATATCTTAGGAAATACCCTATGTTTACACAAAGGAACTGTTTTTTTCTGTAGTATATAACATTGCAAGATTAATTTCTATATTAATAGACAATATCTTTTCAAATATAAATACACTTACTGAAAACAAATACAACTATTAGATGTATTTTCAAGAGCCCATTGGTCATTGAAAACACACTTTCCATCAGGCATATTAAATAATTTTTATTACATTCTTTATTTCATTTATAAACAAATTTGTCCTGATTCAATTGAATTATACGTAATTGTCATCAAGGGAAACCTGGAAAATATGTTTTAACTCAAACATTTTATAGTTATATATTAATATTCAAAGATTATTATAGAATACAAGGAAAACAGCAGCAAATAGAAAAAGAATCAATTGAAATCGTCGGTCTTAATTGCGCAAGACAATAATTTTTTTTTTTGTTTGGGGTAATTACTTCACTTCACTTCACTTTACATAAATCTAAATTCTACTGAACCGAGTTATCATGAAATAATTGTAGCTGAACTAGGTGGACAAAACGTTTATACAAGTCAACAGTTAAAAAGTACAAAAAATTTAATATCGATCATTCCGCCATCTAGTGACAATATTAAAAACTAACACTAAATTAAGTTTTAAGACTATTTTATTGAAAATTTTTTATAAAATTTTAAAAATAAAAATTATAATAATTTGTAGAAAAAGATAAATGCATCAAGGTAAGAAATATTTCTAGGATTAATTCGCACGGTTTTCAATGATTCAAGTCGAAATTCTAGGAGTTTCAAGAGTCGTTAAATTTCTTTTTTGAATTTAAGGAGTTTCCAGGAGTTGTGCCAACCCTGTCACATGTGTGAGTCTATATTAAAAAAGTTGTTGAAAGAAATATAGACAGCAAAGGGATTCTGTATCTCAGTTCATGCATAAGTGACTCAAGTCATCAAGTAAATAGCCTTGGAGTTTTTTAATGAAGCCGGCACGTTGAAATACTCTTGTGTTTCTTTCAATATCATTCCAAGCACTGATTGAAAAATTCACCGCTCTCTTAAGATCAATTTCTTAAGGCCAATCGAAGCACAAAATAACACTTTTAAGAAGTACCCTGTGGTTTTTTGTGCTTGAAGGTGTTGCTTATGCCCTCATCCATGGGCTGTCAGACAGAAGTCAGGTTAGGCAGAGGAAACTCCTTACACATCGGTTCAAGATCCGTGACTTTAAAGCAAGCAATGCAGTTATATGCAGTTTTAAGAACTTTAGATTCTCTAGTTAAAAAGAAAGACAATCTAAGGCTCAGTCAATTTTCATAAATGCTGCCAGGCATCGAAGCATTGTTTGTTACCCAAGTATACTGCAGGCAGTTTTTGAACATTTTTTAAACATCTAGGCTTTATATATTTTCCTATTAAAAGTGGAGCCGGTTTTTATTTTCTGTTCATATTGGTTGCGAGAAACACTGTAATTCTTCGCTTCATTTTATTTTATCATCGTTACATTTATCACTTTTAAAGAGAAGCATTTTTTCGCGTAAGATCTTAAGAAACAAACCTGTCTCGTCTGCATTGAACACAACCTTTGGGTCGTACTTGGAAAGTAACTCTATCTCAATGATCCTTCTTTTCATTCAAAGTTCCAAAATTTTATTCGCAGTTCCATTTTCACCACACAGTTTGCTAAAGGTCAGCGTCTGGTTTGAAATTTTTGAAGCTTTGAAATCTTCTATGTTCAGCTTCATACAAATCTCTCGGTTTTGGATAACCATTTACATAACTTCTATGATATCACCATCAACACGAATGTTCATTCCTCTCAGCTTCAAGTAAGCAAAACTTTTCCAGTTATAGATGCTTCGCTTCTCTCCAATATTTTCAAGAGGGAGCACTTTTACTGGCACTGTATGGTGGCTGCAGAATATTTTAAATAAAATTTCTTGCAAGCCGATACCATCTCCAAGAAGGTTTAAAGCGTGCTAATACATTCTTTTTAGTATTTTATAAAAAGAAATTTCTTTGTATTTTTAGAAACACAAGCGTATATGGGAAGTCGTGGCTTCAAGGTAAACTGTAACCATACTTGGTATATTTTGGTGAGGGTTCCCATGGAAGAACATAAGTAGAGCCGCCCTATTGATCAGCACTTGACGCGTGTGCCATATCCCCTCTGTCTTCCAAAACATTAAACTAAAACCCGTTCTTTACTATTAAGCCTCTTCTTTTAGCCTCTTTAAGAAAATATACTTATTTAAACTTCATTGTTTAACCAGAAATTATTTTAATAAATGTTTATTAAATAATCATTATAAAAGAAAAATTTCATCTGTGAAAAAATTAATTTAAAGGAGATTAATTTTATTAGTTTAGGAATACATTTAATTATTTTGTTAGTGAATAAATTTTAAATTTTTAAAACAAAAGTATATACTGAGTTTTTAACATGACATGTATATTAAAATATCATACTTCTTGAGAAGATGTTTTTATCTTATATAAATCTTATTAAATATAATAAATCAAGATTTATTAAAATTCAATTTTAGAGATAACTAAAATATATTTTATTTAGTTTCTAGATTTCTTACACAGTTGAATTTAATTTATAATTTTTTTTAACTTTACATTATTTAACGAAATTCATTTACAAATTATTGATAATAAAAATATTTTTCTAATATTGGACTAAAATACATCAAAGGAAAATATTTTTGTTGTATAGAGATAAATAAATTTATACACAGAAGCATAATTCCTTCTTATAAAGGGAAAAATCATAACCAAATAGCAGAATATTACATGCATGGATAAAATTACAGGGAATAACATAGGTAGGAAACTTTGCCATTGAATATCAATAAAGAAAAGAAACAGCGACATTTTCTCTCGTGATTATAAACATAATAATATGATATTTAATTTGATTCATAATATTCAAGTGTTTATCTCAAAATCAATAACGTGAATAACACGCCTAAAATTTCTTTATTAAAATAAATAGCATTAATGTTGTTGTTGAGTGGTGCGCTGCTCCACTTTTTCAACTGAACCATATTTTGTTATGAAGTCCGACTTCTTCAGTACACACATGCCATAGGGACCTGTTTATAGGGTAGGCAACCATTCACACCTTGTTCATACAAGGAAGGGATAAAGACAGGATAGATAAAGAGAGAAAGTACAGCCATGCCCGAACTGGGATTCGAACCCAGGACCTCCTTATCCGTAGTCAGGGACGCTGACCATTAGACAGGGCGGGCGTCACATAACATTAATAATTAGCAAATATACAAATTAAGCACTTAACTATCAATAAAAATAACTTTTCAAAAAATAGTAATTTAGATCACTTTTATCTCGGTGTGTGCAGTTTAAAGGAAAATAATGCTTGCCTATAGTGTGCCCTCAATAAGAAAGTAATGTTTCCCTTGAAAGACAGAGTGGGCGTGGTATCGTCTGCTAGATACTTCATCGGCGCTCATGCTATTTCGCGGTTAGAACTGCTTCTCTTATATTCCTTCCTCCATGAGGGTTCTCCCTAAGGGACCAAACCTAAAGGGATTGACTGAAAAGGGGTGCTGCCAATGACCTAACTAGTAGGGCAGGTGTAATAACGTAAGCAAATATGAAAAATATGAGCAAATATTTTTTGAATACAAAAGTAAATTAATGCAATATTTAAAATCGCTTACTATAATAAGTGAAAAATATTTTCAATTTTTAATAAAAAAGATTAAAAATTTTCGATTAATAAATTATTTATGACGGAATGATTGTAAAATTTATGTTTCTTTTAGCCACCCAACTTGTCTAGTGGTCAGCGTGGCTGACTGCGGATAAGGAGGTCCTGGGTTTGAATCACGATTCGGGCATTGATGTACTTTCCCTCTGTATCTATCCTGTCTTTGTCCTTTCCTTGTATGAATGAGGTGTGAATGGCTGCCTACTCTATAAACGGGTCCCTATGGCATGTGTGTAGAGCAAAGTCGTACTTTCACCTTCATGGTGCTCTGATTAAAACGAAAGATCGCCCAATATACTCAAATTCGCATAGCCAAGTCATAGCGAGCTTGGCTTGTCCAAGTGTCATTAGTAAAAACAACGTTTCTTTTAAAATGCATTAAATTTCTAATCTTATCTTCAAACAATTTACTTTATCTAATATCATGTTAATAATTTATTTTCATTTCATCAATTTAATTTGATTTTTATTTGCAGCTTCATATATTTCAATAATTTATAAAATTTTAATTGATATAACACATTTTAATTCAGTACTTAATTTCAAGCCCTTAAAAAGTGTGGAATTAACTATGTACTAAAATAAAACTTATAAATGGAATAAATGTTTACAAATTTATATTCACCCAAAGTCTGAAAAATTATTTTTTATTTTATTTTTTGATAATCCTCATTTATTGATTAGAAATAAGCAATTTTTTTTTACTTTATTACTAAATCTATTTAATTCTAGAAAACATTAGTTTCATGCATCTTTATTTTTAATTTCTTATCTTTTACACATATGTTTTCGCAACAGTAAAATAGACTTTTAAGTCAAAATTTGATCCAATATTTAAAACCTGTCGATGTCTTTAGTCAGATAAAAAAAATTGTTATTTTTAATGAACTTAATCAGATCTGAAAGCCATAGTTAATAATTTAAATATTTTTGCTTATGGTATTTATATCCTTAGAGAGTATCAGAAGATTAATTTAATTTTATTCTATCTAAAAATTGAATTTTTTTAATAAGCAATATTTTTCCGTTATTTATAATTTTTCTTTCAAAAGAAAAAGATTTATTGTATGAAATATACATTCAGAATGAAATTCCCAATCATATAAATTATTAAAAAGCTATATGTTATAAGTGCTTAATTTATTCATCTTCAGTTATTAACCGAAAATATTTTTTCACAATTATTTTCGAAGATAATATAAAATATAAACCGAACCTGAATCACAAATAATGAATAAATTAAATTTTTTTCTTATAAATGATACATCGCTTAAAATTTAATATGCATTCAATATTTCCTAAAACTGATTTTCTCATTGTATATTACAATAATAAATTTTCTTTGATTTTCAGGGCAAAGTATTTTAGCTAACTTTATGATGCTTTGAAAAATATTCTATTATTCAATAGTTGACACACATACACGTATTGCTGTATAATATTCCTTTTTTTCTTTATTTATATCACTTTCAAAATTAAAAATTACTCCAATAGATAATTTAACTAACTTAACAATCAATTTTCAAAATCGATTAATGTTGTAATTTTTGATTCTTAAATTAGAACAGAATTTCAGTATTTATAAACTAAATTAATTTCAACACTCTAAATAAATTTCGGTATTTATTAATAAATTGTAATTCTTTTTCAAAATTTTAATTATAAGTAAAAGAATATATCGTGTTTGCAGTTTTCTAAATAAAGAAGCATAATTTCTTCATCAAAAAAAAAAAAAACTGCAAACGCGATATACTTTTAACTTATAAATAAAATTTTGGAAAAAAAAAGAAAAGAAAAAGCATTACTCGTTTATTTTCTTTAAAATATTATCCTCGAAACGCACTGGCAAAATTGCTTTTTCTTAATAAGAAAGTAAGCATTCTTTGCTAAAATATTCTCTCTCATATTATCTTTTAAATTGTTAATATAAAATAAACTTTATTAGCTAAAAGGAAACGTTTTATTAAACAAGTTTATTACAATTTGTGGTAAAATTATTTGTTTCCATAAATTCCAAACCTTTTTATTGGAATTTAAAAATTATTCATTTAGGAAATTTACCTTTTTAAACCAGTTTGGCTAATTTACAAAATACCTCCATAAAAATAAAAAATGTACAAAAAAATATGAAAATGATTATGGAAAAAGGGAAAGCTGATGAAAAGAGAATCTTTATATTTTACACTTTGCAATTATAGGCTTAAGCATCTTTATACATTTGAAATATCTTCTATTTTAGTTTAAAGTTTATTTAGCAAATTACTGTTGATGATATCTTGATTTATGGATCAATAACCCAGGGAGATTCCCAAAAAGTAAGCTCATGAGATGTAACTCATTGCCTTCTTACGAGATATATCCAGCAGGATTCACAGTTCTTATTATGTGAGTCCTAATTTTTTTACAGTTTGTCTAAGTCAAGTTACATGCCTATGAAAAATTATGTAATATTGATTAATCAAATAAATCTTTTCATTCATTCACTCATTGTCGTGTGCCAGCCAGGCTGGCAATATGGGGTGCGCTGCTCCACTTTTCCAACTGAACCCTATTTTGGTGTGGAGTTCGACTTCCTCAGTACACACATGCCATAGGGACCTGTTTATAGGGTAGGCAACCATTCATACAAGGAAGGGACAAAGACAGAATAGATAGAGAGAGAAAGTGCATCCGTGTCCGAACCGGGATTCGAACCCCGGACTACCTTATCCATAGTCAGGCACGCTGACCACTGGCCAAGTCGGTCGGCAAATTAATCTTTCCTATTAAAAATAATAAAGAATATCTATATATAAATAGAATAGCATATTAGCTACGGGTGATTACGTATGCTAAAATGCATAAAAACAGAATTTTTTTATATATATCATCGATTCATCATTGATGCACGAAAAGAAAATTTTGAACTTATACAAAGAAGTAAAGGGACGAGGTTCTTCTGACTATTGTATCCTCAAACAAAACTGTACCTTTCAGAAGCGCAAAAAATGTTACCAAGTACAAATTCTTAAAGATGCAAGTGTTCAGGTCACGAAATCAATGTTATTCTTTTTGTAAATAAAATCTTATTAAAAGATTTATAATTAAAATATACTGTAGTTGTTTTTCCTCGTCTTTAAATGTTTTTTTTTTCAGTATAATTTAAAATATTCCAGTACCCGGTAGTTCTCTTATCGGAGCTTTTGTTTTTTAGTGTCAATTTTCTAAAACTCAAGGAAAATCTTTTTCTATTACGTATTTTCGGAAGAAAAGTAAACGAGCAGGGGATTTATGAAATCTTAATTTTAAAAAAATCCATTTATGATGGAAATCGAATAATACTGAAGTTAATGTTGTGCATACAAATTTTCCATCAATACTGCTGCAACTATAGGAATAGAAAAAAAAAACTTGTCATCAAAAAGTGGTGCAAAATTTTTTAAAATGACTAAATTTCAACATACCTTAAGTTTTAAAAATTATTACTTGCATTTCGCATACATCAACGAAACGTGGGCTACGGTGGATTCGTTAGTTAGGACGTTCATTCTCCTTATCAGAAAATGGCAAGTTCGATACCGACTCAAAGATCAGTCGTATTCTCAACGGCATCCGGGACACGTTAAATGTAGATATTTCAAATATTTAAAAAATTACAATTGTTTTCGGTTGTTTATATGAATTATTGCCATTTTTACGAAAATAATGCAGAATTTTCAATAAAAAATCATTATCACTAGGTCATTCGCCAAAAACATGAGTTTTTAAACATAAAAATGAATAAAATATGTATGTAAATAGGGTCATACTTAATGTGCATGTTATAAATACTATATAAAAAATTTGCATGTTATAAATATAATAAATTATAAATACTATGACATCAATATCTATGGATTATATATAATCATATATGTTACATCTATTTATTTTGGTTTAATTAAAATTTAAGTAAATACTTAATTAAAAAAAATGTTTTATTTTATTTTACTTATTATGCTAAAAACTTATTAATTTGCATTGCTTAAATTTGAAAAAGGAAAATAAAAATGGAAGTACGAAAAAATTATAAATAAGTGAATTTTAATTCCAAATACTTTGTGCCAAAGCAATAATAGCAACACTGTGGTAAAGAACAATTAAAAGTATGAAATGTATAAATTCTAATTTATTAAAGTAAAGCTAATGTGTAAAGCAACAATTTTTATTGCTATACGAGAAGAAATAAAGTAAATGGAATAGCTCAAATTAGAAAATCGAAAATAAATAAAAAATATCCTAATTCTAAACATCGTGTGCTAAAGCTACAATAGGGGCATGATTGTAAAGAGTAGTCAAAAATATGAAATGTACAAACGTTATGAAATATTAAGGAAACTAATGCTCAAAGTAATTTAAGCAACCAAATAGCAATATATATATATATATATATATATATATATATATATATATATATATATATATATATAATATATATATAGTGTGTGTAACAGGAATAAAAGATAGTTTATCAGTATATAGCATACCGAATATTTTTTTATTTAATCGAATACAATCCATTTATATGAATAAGATTTTTTTTCGCTTTTCTTACATTTATTTTGTTTTCGAAATATTTATTTTGGATAGATCTGCATGGACTGGAAAGAAATTGATATCAAGTGGTTGATATCTGCCTAACTTAAAGTACAGGAAATGCTTATTATAACCGTAGTTGTAGAAAAGCAATTTGTAAGAAGTTAAATGATTTTATATATGCAATCGCTCAACTATTTATTTTTTTTAGCATACAAGAGCTTAATTATTAAAATAAGGTGTAATTTTTTTCCAACTTGCATTTACTTAATCTCCCAACTTATTAAAATATTAGAATTAAAAACAAAAATTATAATTAGTTTTTGTTATAACTGAATTTATCACCTATGTTTATCTTTCTAATTGTAAGCCTAATTAAGGCTAAAGAATAATTTCAATATTTTAAAACGAAGCTCATTTTAAATTGAGTTCAAATAAACAATACCATATCGCATTAGGCTATAAGTTCGAGGACTGATTATTGACGACCACGAGATTGAGAAAAACAATTCACATTAACGGTGTTTTATACCGTGGTGGTACTCGAGCTAGTTTCTAAATCAAAGCAGTTGTAAATATTACTTGTAAGAATATTTCGTTAAATTTATTAGTTTTATTTCAGTGACAATATATTAATCTAAGTTACAATGGATATAACATAAATTAATGTGTTCATTTATGTGACAATGAATATTTTCATACTATTCGACGGAAATGTAAATATCTAATATACAGGATGATTAAAATGAGAGAGCCCCTATGTCTATCCACTCATTAGAACATAAGGCCTAGAAAGAAAAAGAGCTTTTCATTTAAATACTATATAAAGATTTGAATTAAAAAAGTACAAGTTATTCAAAAATCATCTCATTGAATGTCACCCATTCTAAATAGTAAAACGCATTAAAGAGATTTCGTTATTTGACAATTATTAAATTACAAGGCCAGTATTACGGATTTTCAGTTGACAGAAATAAGAATCCGGAAATTTATTGCAAGCAAATGGTACATTTCTATCTACTAATACAGCGCTTTTGGTAGTTTGCATGTAGGGACATTTTTCATTTATAAGCGAAATATACAATCCACCAAATGGTTTGAATTTATTTCAAAGCAAACTCAAGGTAAATTTATGAGATCATGAATATTATCATTTAGCATTGATTATATATTCTATAATAAAATTACAGATTAAATTCTGTGCTAATATTCTAAAGTGTTTTATGTTAAATCTTTAATTTGAAAAAAAGAGGAATTTTAGTGCTATTTTATACCTAATTATAACTCAAGCCTTCAGCTTTTGTATTGCCTAAAAACCACACATCCTTACACCAGTTACTTTCTCTTCAAGAATGTCCCTTTCAAGCGGAATAAATTAACTAACGCCTATTTTTCTTAAAAAACATATAATTCTCTATTAACCAGATGCTTACACGAGAGAAATTAAGACACATCGAATAGAAGTATAATGTAATTAGGGATGAAAAATGCACTATTTTATAACAGTACAGCAAGAGAAAAAAAATCAAGTTCTAAACTTTAAATTAATTTAAAGTTAAGATAATGTGGTATGGAATGTAAATTCATTTTGCAAAAAACGAATCTCTTAAAATTCCTTTTAATTGCGAGTTATAAAATCTTCATGTCGGACCTCTTCATAAACGATTAATTTATTCACAGCTGTCGGTTCATTTGGAAAAAGCGTAAACACGTTTGTTGCACAAGTCAAACGAAGAATTTCTTTCACAAATAGTTCGAAAAGTAATCAACATAGTTATTTTCCATAAAGCATATTTAAGCATAGATAAATAAGGATCTGAAGCCTTAAAATTGTTTCATTAATGCTACCCGTTAAACATAAATGAGTTTTAAGAGATTTTTTTAATTTAGTTTTACATTTTTATAACAGAATATACATGTTTGTGTGAGTTTTTAATTCATTCTATAGACAAATTTCACATGAAGAATCATTGAGTTTAAATTAAGTAGAATAAAAAAAACTGGCTTCCTCCTTGTAATAATGAAATTTTTCAAACCTGAGTGGGCGGACCTGGAATTTAGTATGTAGTTACTAACGAGCCCAAGAATCGCTATGATGAATAAACACACATTCTTTATTCATTAAGTAATGACTCAGACTTCTCTCCAAGAATGCACACTTATTTTGGATGCTTTTACTCTATGTCTTTAATTATCATAAAAGAATATAAATTATTTTGGATCTAGTAGGATATACTCCCCCCCCCCAATTGGTGACATTATTTCGTCGCCAAGTTAAGAGCATGCTTTTAATGCGGAGTTTTTCCCGAAGTTCCAAAAATACGCATTTTCGAAAACTTTAAATCACACAACATAAAAAAAAAATCAAAAAATTACTGGAAAATGAATTAAAAGTTTTTTTCTTGAGTTTGCCTTCTCTTCTAAGCAAATGGTAATAGAGATATGCAAACAATAATGAACTTTGCTGAAATGATGTCCAACTCACATGCCGAATTTGCCCGGTTATATTTGTTTGATGCATCTGTTTTAAAAACTGTATTAAATTTGAATATAATAGGATACAATTAGTTCTTGGATGTATTACTTTGAAACTTAGAACAAAAACTTCGAACTGAAAGTAAAACGTAAAATTTCAAACGCCGTTGCCACTGAAAAGAACCACATATATGACGTTAATATAATGCAGAACATGAGAAAAACCAAATCTGGCCACAAAAAAAAGAAACTGAAAAGAAACAAAAACTCAAATTGGCTCTACTATAATCAAAACGAAGGATACTATATTTGGCGAGATATCACTTTGGGAGGGGTTTCATATATATTTATCAAATTTAACAATCAAAATATTTGAAATCAAATTTAAAATTTTACCAAATTATTAGAAATCGTGGAAGCTAACTCCTAGTTGATCGCTAAACATTTTGGAGGTCATCTTTCAGATATGCCACTTGCCCTTGTTGCAGACGAGTGGTTTTTGGTTCAATACGGACATAAATTCTTATACTGCTTCGGAACTCGCTTAAATTTGTCGGTCACCGACATATCAACTCTCGCGTATGATGAATGACAGCGATTCACAACAGTTCAAAAATTGGTCAGTTTCCATTTTAATTTCAGATTTACATCGTTTATAGTTTCGATAAACCAATTTTAAACCACAAGCATGGTCAAATTAACCCTAGTACACAAAGCGATATTGGAGTTAATTTAACAATCCATGTTATGTACTGTCCGCAAATGCCTAAATAATTGATATTGATTAAATTTATCGTTATTTAAAAAAATTTCTCTAGTGAATAATTTCAGAAAAGTTAGATCGATCGGCAGGTATATTCCATAGATGAGGCTTCCAAAAAGAATTGTCATCCTATAATGGCGACTAGAGCATCCAAAATTCGAGTTTACAAAAATTACCCACTGGACAACTGAAAAAGAAGCCAACTCAAGCCTCGTTACTTGACCGATTTACAATTGAGATCATCCGTCTTTAGTGACTTTTCAGTTGTGGCATTATTAGAAAAACTGAAAACTTATTTCGGTTGCACACACAGGTATCGTTAACGATTCAATATGTATTCCTCTCACTGGCTCATATATCACGCCAAGACAAATGCAATCCATAATTCTTTCCGATTTATTTTGATGCAGTAATTGTTTATCGTCTGAAATCAAGCTGCTGTTTAAATTTCCATAGTTCAAAACATACCTAAATAAAAATAGGTTCCTCAGATATACATATTATTTTGGTAGTATTCTCACCCTTCATAAAACGAAATGAGCAATCTAATAATATTTTTTAACTTTTTATTAAATGACTAACTTTTTTTGTTTTAATTTAGTCAAGTAGTAGGAAAGTATTCGATTAATAAATTTAAAAACTTGAAAACTAATGGGTAGTGGGATGGGGTTTGCTTTTGAGAATGTACGAATCAATATTTGTACCAAAAATAATTTAAGTATCGAGAAATTCAGATTATGTACATAATTTAAAGATGCAAATACAGTGGGTTACTGAACATAATCTCTCATCATAATCTTGTTATTCGAGTTGTTCGTTAGCCTATCTTCAATTTACCGTAGATTTTTTGTGAATTCGATTTGGAGACATTAAAAAAAAAAAGAATGTAGCATGCAAATCAATTCTTTTTTTCTTTATAGGGCGTTGAACATGTCCAATTTCGACAGTTTTTCAAGACATTCCGGAAGTAATAAAAGTAGTCATTGTTAAGTGTTCAATAACATTAGTTGTTGCCGAGTGGAAATCGTTATTCAATCGTTCTTATATCTACCTCATCACTTGATCATAAAGAAGTGATTATTTTCACTATATATATATATATAATCGTTAAATACTATAAACAACCAATCACAAACATTGAAATGATTGTGGTTGTCCGCTCTTGATTTGTTACTCATTAAACATTTTTGTTGGAAAGTTATTACAATACTAGCATTCGATTTCTTATTACATCCTGCTATTCAAAGTGAGTGGAAGGTTTGTTACGTTTACATTTCAAGCGAAAAAAATAAAAACATTTTTAACATTTATTCGGACGTCAAATGGCGTATGCTACCTAACATATCTATAAGCACAGTTGACTGTTTTTCAGATTTAAAAAGTGGTTTTACTCAACAGACAGACAAGCACGAACATAAATAATTATAGATTTAATTTAATAGACTTTATCGAATTGGGAACTTTTATTTTAAAATTAGAAATAGTTTTGCGCAATTTTACCTACAATATGAAACAAAATTGATTAAAAAAATACATCTCTTCATATTGTACACACATTTAAGCATGCATTTTAAGTAGTCCTCGAAGTTGTGTAAATCTGCTTTTAAAAATAATTAATCTTTTTAAAAATGGCTCGATTTTGCGTTATTTCGAAGCATTAGCACATACTTGTACAAATCACAAAAGATTTACTTTTATACCTCGAAGAAAATAATAGAGTAATAAATATCAAATATATTCTTGTATGTTTTAAAGTAAACTAGTTCACAATTCATTTAAATTGATTTATGTAATGAAACAGCCTATTTTGTCGACACATTATTGAAATTAAACATGTTTAATGCACTCTAAGCTAGCAATTTTAAATTTTTGAATACGGTATTTATTCATATTCATTATTACTTGCCATGAAAAATTATTTTCACTAGAATGATTCATTAATATTACTACAGTTCGCAGTTAATAATTAAAAAAAAAAAACTGGGTTTATCACTGAGTAAGTACAAGTGCAGCTGAATGGTTAGGGTTTTGACCTTCAGTTCAACTAGGACTCAATTCCCACTCACGGTTTGGCATTTGCATGCGGAAAACGTTTTAACAAAAAAAAAAATGGTCTTCAGATAATTATTCAGATTTATTTTTGCTCAAATTATTATCATTTGAAACTATTTGTCAGGAAATGTCGAGATGCATTTTTTAACTCTGGCTTGTCACTCTACAGCTACTTTGCGTACACTAGGATTAATTAATTGTATGCTTTTGTGAACTTTGAACTGAAAATCAGAGCCTAAATACAAGCAGTTACACACTTTTTGGAAGTTAAAAGAACTGAGTATGTATATATACAAGCATTGTATAAAATTTTCGGCATTGGCAATTAAATAATATATTAATATACTTGCAACCATAATAACATTCCTCTTGAAGAAATAACTTATTCAGAAGAAAGCTGTATTCTGTAATTGAGGATGGAACACTTAAAATATGATAACTTGAATAATTTGTAAACTCGCATAAAATTTTAAATGTATGAATACATGACGGTTAATAATGATGCATAAGCGAAATTTGTAATATTATAATTTAACAAGCAATTATGAAATGACTAAGTAATTATAAATGTTTAAGTTTTGATGGACGATAAATAAACTAACCGACATTTAACATTCAATACCAAGAAAGCGGCCAAAAAATTCTGCAAATTTCTGGTAGAAGCAACTTATCAAATTATGCAAATGATGAGAACAGGAAGGGCAGGCGATATTCACGCCATTATTACGGCTTGGAAAATAATCGTTGATAACTTATTATTGCAGAAAGAAGTCTGTAGAGAATGCCAAACCATCGTCGACGTAGTCAGTTCCAGAAAACAGATGAGTTTGAGAGGGCAGGTTTTGCTGCGGCCGGTGACACTCGTCTAACTTCCGGGGGTTCTCGATGCCCTTTATCAACTATTTAACGCACGCTGTGTCAACAGGCCCTGCAAGGAGTACACCTCCTACCCTGCCTATGGTGCTCACCAAATCTCTCTTCAATCGAAAACATTTGACATGATTGGACGCCAATTGTATACCCTGACGGTGCCTCTTTCGGAAGAGGCATTTTGACAAATGGTGGACAAGTAATGGATGAATCATTTCTCAGGACACCATCCGTATTACCATCGACTCTAGACGCGTTACTCCAGGTATCACCATCCACTATGACCCTACAATCTACTGACCTGACCCTTTTCTTGCTCATTATTATTCATACCATTTCGATGTACACATCTCTTATTGTTCGTTTACGTATTGCTCAGTTTGCCGAGTTTTGTCAAGCAAGCCTTACTTCGCGTGTATTCTCAATGTCGAAAAGAGTAGAGAGTAACAGCTAACATCTGTACAAACTTCTGTGGATTGGTAGGATTCGAACCCACAAATTGTTGAACCGAAGGCAAGAGCGCTGATCATTCGGCTGCCAACTCGGTTTAAAGTGGATTCAAAACCATTACAAACATTTTTTCCCAAGGTGGGATTTGAACCCACGGACTGAGGAACTGAAAGCCGGTACGCTAACCACTCAGCTTGATAAAATCTGATCAAAATTTTAAACACAATAGAAACTTTCAGTTATTTGCCATTATACTGTCTGCAAATAATCAAATTTTCAACCTTTAATTAAAGGTGTAAATTTTAATTTAATTAAAAGTGCCACCATTTATAAGTACATTTAAGAGCGAATCGTTACGAGCTGAATCTTAGATTAAGAATAAGTTGCAGATTACTGTGATATATCTGGCTGATTATTCGAAGTCCAAAGCAGTGATTCTCAACCACCGGGCAGTGGCACTATATGTGCTACAAAAACAGTATATTATTTTTTGCATTACCCCCAAAATTATTATTCTTTAAAAATTATTTACTTATCTATATATATTATAATGCCTTATGTTTTATCTTTGTGTGAAGCCAAACTTTGAAATCGTTAAAAATGTGCTGCGTCAAAATAAAAAGTAGAGAATCATTAATCTAAAGTTTTTAATAACTCATTTCATGTCACTGAACAAGTACAAAATGACGAGGTCAATAACTGAGCTTTTTCAAAAAGAACCCTTTCCCCCTTCCTGTCACTTAACCCAAACGAAGAGATTATCCCAAAAAAATCTGTTTTTTTTCTCACTGAAGAACTGCATTAGCAATTATCAAGCAAAGTCTAGTAGTTTTTAGAAATCAAAGTAGAGTTTTTAAAATATTCTGAAATAATGATATCAAACCACGTAGGAGTGGAATTATTTTTAAACACACTTTCAATATATGATACTGATAATTACACAATAACTAGCTGAATAATTAATGTTATTAGCTCTGAACTAATTTTTTTATGTTACGAAATATTTCGCTCAAGATTAATTTAGATGTAAAAAGTGAAGGTGAATGCAAACATAAGTTATGCTTATAATAAATATTAGCTTAATAACTAATATAAATACTTTTCTCCTGAAATGTTTGCTATGAAAAAAAGTACCAAACAACCATATTTAATGAAAAATAGAAATAATGCTTTTATGTTATGTGAGAGAAATAAAGACACCACACCAAAGAAAAGTTTACTAGCACTACAAAAAATGTAAAAGTACACAATATTATTTTACCTTTTAAGAGCTGAATATAGTATGTCAGAAAATGATTAGATATTTAAAAAATGGAAAGAATGTATAATTTCTCAATACATTTACAGTTAACAATTTAATCTAGGGATAACTTTATAAATCCCTAAAGCTTTTTTAAACAAAACAATAAATTAAAATTTCATTACTTTAACTTAAAATATTTAAACATTTTTTTTAAATTTAATGAAGACCAACTTAATTATTATATAAAATAACATAGGTGAAAATCTTGAAAGAATATATATGAGTATACTTTTCTCCAAAATTGGACCATTCAAATTGAAATAAGCGTTGCATAAAAGAAACCTGAAATGATTAACAGATAATTAAATACAGAATTATTTAAAATTCAAACGTAAAAAAATTATTACAATCCATTATTTTTAAATTGTACACACTTATATTTATTAAGCAATAAAAAAATTCTCATTGAATTCAAGGTGCAAAATTTATTAATTTGTAAACCTTAAAAGATGTCTAAATTTCTTAGCTTTGTAAAAGTTAAAAAATTCTGAATTTGTTTTAAAAGGAAATAATTTTATTTTATTAGAACTAAAACATTTCAAAATTATAATAAATTCTCGCTGAAATACATTTTTCCTCCTGCAACAAAATACCAAATTAAGTATTAAGAGAAACACGGTATTCATATAAGATGATAAAAACGATAAAGCTTGTAATGAGTGTTGATGTGTGTGACCGGTAATAATTATCGCTAAACACCAAAGCATTTATTTACATGATAACTTTACAAGTTTGTTGAGAATGGTTGTTAATAATAGCATTTCCACTGGTCAAAAAAGCTAAAGTAAATTTAAATTTACTTTTATATTATATTTCATTTTAAAAAAGTAAAGAAAATTTATATTAAAAAAAAATTCCAGCTAATGTTTTCCATACTAGCCGTTTCCTCTATCAGCGTTCAGGCGTAGCTATGGATGATTAATCAAGAGAATGGCTTGATCACATTAAGTAAAATTTGGTGATTTATATTTGGATATCTTATGAAGCAAGTAGGTGCATTACTTGCAATGGAACACTGATTGTAGCCAAAATCCGAATTTAAGGAAAAAAAAAGTAGCAAAATATTGGATACAACATTGCAAAATTAATGCATTTGTTAAGCGTATTAAGGGATTTGGAAATAGAAATTAGAACCACTGCTACTATTATTCCAGTAAAAGAGTCAGTATAACAATGTAACGCAGCAGCTTAGAAAGTTTTCAGTGTTCCTGAACTTAAATCTGACCGTTGAGGAATATTTACCGAAACTAATTTTAACTGAAAAGATTGTGTCGTAATATAACCTGATATCTCATTGCAGTTATTTATTCCGCCATTCAATCGGATAGGTTCCTTTTTAAAGTTGAAATAGCAAGCATTTAGTTGATATCATAATCTCAGGTTCAGTAATTTGTGGCCCACGTCCTCTGTGCATATGCATTTTTTTTTTTTGCACGCTACTCAAACGATCGGAAAAGTCGACGTTGTACCGATATCTTATTCTTGTTCGAGACCAAATATTCATTTCTATTTTACATCAGGATGGCCATGTCAACATGCATAAGGGAGTGAAATTCTGGTAATGAGTAAAAATAAAAAAGTGCCCACCGTCTAATAAGCTGACAACCATGTGTCGAACGACATTTCTAGTAAGCTCAACCGGCGATCCATGAAGAAAGTATAAGTCACGCGCTTCTTCGGTTCTATCTGATCAATCACAGTTTTAAATTTGTGCAAAAAAGTAAATTAATTAATTTTCAATTTTAATGACACCATAAATCTTCGAAAGAACATAAAATGTGGGAGGAATGTGGTATTTTAGGAAGAAGGGATACATGTACTTTTGTTAATGTAGAGGACAAAGAATGTGTTTATTGTATCAACATAAATATTTTAATGTTAAAGCTGTATAAATCTTTAAAGAGTGTAATCAAGTTTCATGTCAGCCTACAATTTAACTAAACAATTCATTTTGGATGACAAATTTATTAAGTAGTGTTTAACAGAGAGTGCAACCGCGTATTATATAACCTGATAAATAAGGCAGATCGCAGTGAACCGCCTTAACTTCATCAGTGACGAACTTGCAGAATAAACGGAGACTGTCCGCAGGAATTCCTTTGGAACAGTTTGGTTTGGTTTGTTTGTCGCTCAACGGTCATTTTTTGCACACGAGGGCTAATTAGACCGGGACCTACAGTTTAAAGTGTGGATTCCGAACCACTACAAACATCCATGCCCAAGGTGGGATTCGAACCCACGAACTGTTGAACCGACGGCAAGAGCGCTAACCATTCGGCTGCCAGCTCGGCATTCCTCTGGAACAGGATGAAAGCACAAATAAGATACTGAGAAAGCAAGCATCTTTTTAAATTAACGGAAATTTCGCGCGCTATCAGATTAATTACTTAGCCTACAACCAAAGAAAGATTCAAGCAAGTCTTATGGAGTGATTGTGAGTGCTGCATATTTAAGGGAAAAAGTATCTTTGGTTCTGGAACAAAATGGCAAGCACTGAAATAGATGGAGGCAAAGCGCTTAAGAGGAAAAACGCGTGTTATGGTGAAGCAATTAAAAACAAGTTATAAACACAACACACAAATCGAGATGTCTGATTCAAAATGCAAGCAAAAAGTTTTTGTGAGGGTGCAGTGAGCTTAAAGCATGCCAATTTTACTACTTCTAGTGTGGTGAATAAAATAAGAGCAATGTCATTATTATCCACCATCGGAAGTTCTGTGGCTGTGAAGAATTAGATTATGAATATGTAATTAAATACAACAGTTGGAGGTAGTTGAACCCAAGCAAAGTGATAAAAATGTCTAATCATTGAAGAATGGAAAATCTATTATTTTTAGAAACGAAGGAGATGTCTGATGACCTTGTTGCAAACATAGGATATGGGGAATGGAGATAAGCATAAAAAGCTGATATAATTGAGAAATGATGTTCATTAAGAGATCATACACAAAGAAGAAGATTGCTTGCTCATGAAATTTGGAACACAAAAATGTCATTAGAAGCAAAACTTTGTCTATTGACAAAACAAGCAGATTGGTAAATTTTTTTAAATTTCCTTTTATTTGGAAAACAGAATATATTTTTAAAACAACTTATATATATTTTAAATACATTCTGTTTTCCTAATAAATGGATAATTAAGATATTTTGGTTTGTAGACCGAATCACTTGAATATTTCAAGATTTAAAAAAATCCAACATAAATTCGATTTGCCTTTTTATTTAAAGAGCAGATATTGATACAGTCTCAGGAGCTGCAGATTGAGTTTACTGACTTGCAAATAAGTTTGGTTTGTTCTTCTACGGTCACATTTTGAGCAAGGCTAGTTAGACTGGAACCAATAGTTTAACATAAACTGCTCAGTACATAGAAAATACAACACCAAGAAGACCAGATCAGAAAATTATGCAAATTTCAGAGTAAATACACCTTACAATAACTTGGTAAGGTAAATTTGCTCTGAAATTTAAATGAAGTGAAATGCGCAGATCTCCAGCGCACGTAGGATAAGATATAAGGTGAGGGAGGAACCGCCAGAGTGGGCAATGTTTATGCTTTATTGCTGCTTGGAAAATAATCGTTGAAAGTTTGTTCTTGTCGCAAAGGATAATTACAGAGAATGTCAGGCCATCGTCGACGGAGTCAGTTCTAGCAGACAGACGAGTTTATGAAGAGCATGGTGATCGGACTGGGCAGGGCAGGCGGGTTAATCCTCATGGCAAATCACAGCTGACAGACACCTGAAAGCGTCCACAGTGCACCGGCCGAGGGGAAAGATGGATGGAACAAGGAACTGTGGAACGTTTGCGGGCTGCCAGAGCAGCCAGAATGATGTCAACACACCAGAATACACGTGTCTGTCGGAAGGTGGTGGCGGCCCCGAGAAGCACGTTTAGCGAAATTTTGCAAGGTGTGTAAGACACCCTGGATACACCCAAATCCAGCAGAACCATTTACCGTCGATTAATTGCTAGTGATTTGTGCTCATGTCATTGACCCTACAGCACAGACGCCAACGTCACCAATGGTGCTGAATAAGAGCGTTGAAAGTCCCGCTTTTGTTTCTTCAGTGTCTGTTGCCGCGTATGAGTGGGGCGTCGACGTGGACACAATTATGCAGCAATTGTGAAACGCCCCACCACGCAACTACGCGGCATCATGGTTTGGGACGTACAATTTCAGGTCACTTCTAGTACGGATTCATGGCACTACGACAGACCAACCTTACGTGGAGGATGTGCTGCGGCTGGTGACACTCACCTACCTTCAGGGAGTGCTCAGTGCCTTTTATCAGCAGGATAACACTCGACCGCACATTGCTTGCATCAGCCAACATGCTCTCCAAAATGTACAATTGCTTGCTTGATCCCGGTTCGCCAGATCTCTCACCAATCGAACACGTTTGGGATACATTAGGATGCCCTTAGCAAACCCTGCCATTGCCTCCTTCAGAAGACGCAACTTAGCAAATGGTTGACAGGGAATACAGGGTATTTCTCAGGACGTCATCCGTACTCTCACTCTGTGCCTAGATGTATTACTTCGAGTATCGCCGTCCACGGTGTCCCATAACTTACTGACCCGAGACTCGAACCTGTTCTCGTTCTGTATTATGCATATAATTTTGAAACACTTATTGTTCGTTGCTGTCTCTTTTTTTGCCGAGTTTTGTCACTTTCTGGCAACTTCTTCTTGGGGTTGTGTTTTCAATGTCGAGCAGAATGGATTCCGAACCAGTATAAACAACCATGTCCATAGTGGGAATTGAACCTTAGAGCAATTGCACCGAAATGCAGATTGCTAACCACCTGCTTCTTTAAAATTAGATACAGTAAGGTTTAGCACCATGACATTAAGCACTTTTTACAATTTTTTGTACTAAACATTTTTAGTAGATGAAGATATTTGTTGGGGGTGTAATTTATATTCGGGTGGACACATATTTGTTATCAAAGTTTTCCTTGCATAAATGTCAACAAAATTTAATACAAAGAATTTAAAAACATCAATTTGCACGGTGTGCGATGATAATTTCAACAAGGAATAACACTCTTGATTTTAAAAATAGAAAAATAAAATAAAGTGCCTTTTTCTTTCATTAAAGTGATTCTAAAATTAGATAAACTTGCACATAGATAAGGAATTAGTTCAATTATGAACTGAATAAATACGCCATTTTATTTAACAATGATGGAAGTGAATACAGAAACACAATATCAATTTCCCGTTGTTCGACACTGGCTGAGATTGGACTCTGGAATTTTCTCTCTGATGAGTGCTGTCTTACAGCAAGATAACGGTGAGGCTTCCTTTTATTTAACTTTCATTTATTAATTTTTTTAGTGAAATTTAATGTTTTACTTCTATCTAAAATTCAACTTTTCATCTTGGTATATTTTCAAGGTGGAAAAATAGCTAATAAATGCACTCATTTTAAAAGGGAATATCCCAACTGTATTCTGTAAGCAAAATCAATGGCTCACCCTTTTTATTAGATTTAATCGAAATAATAGATATGTAGCTAGTTAAGAGTAGGGGTTTACCAGATTATCATTGAAAACATCAAATATACTTAGAGTAATATTTTAAAGTTTATTAACCACAAATTATATCCACGGAGCTGGCAGCCAAATGATTAACCTTCTTGTCTTTGCTTCACAATTCATGGGCAAATTTCATTGGTTTGGTAGGTTAAGATGTCGTTCTTAACATCGGTAGGTTGCGGGTTCGAATCTCGGCTTAACCGAAAAATTCATCGTGTTCACTAAATGCGGTTGTGATCGTAACGTCCTCCAAATGAAATGATACCCCTTAGGGTTGGCAGGTAAAGTATTAGGGGTCTTCTGCTCGATCCCTGCTTCTAATTTACGGTAGACCCCGCCCCTCGGCTGCTTCCGCTAACGGATAGAGCCACACTAAGGGCCAGGTGCAGAAAAATACGCAACAACAATTCATGGAGTCTATTCTCATTTCGGGCACAGAGGCAAGTGGCTTCAAATTTTCCATTGTTACATGTGAGTGGCTTTCAAATAACACCATTGAATAAAAATTGAACCACTGAAACTTTTCTGTGTCTCAATAATTTTTAAACATAAAATTCTATCACACAGTATCTTACTTCCTCCATACCTAACAACTTTGGAGGGAAAATATTAGTAGATTCTATAGAATTTGAGGGAAAAATCAGGAGACATTATTGACGACATTTTTGTTAGAAGCAGAATGTTTAAAACGGTAAAAAGAATATTTTACTCTTTAGATTATACATTCTGAGAATGATTTATGTTCTTAATATTTTAATAAAAATGTTCATCAACCTCATAAAAGAAATATGAAAAAAGAAAGAGAATATACTACACGTAAAAAAATAAATATCAATGTTTATGTCCCAGTATTTATTTTATAGGGATACTTTTACTATATTAGCGCAATTTAAAAATATTAAAATTATATAAAAACATAAAATATATTATGAAAGAAAGAAATTTAATTCTTTGACAACTACTTCTTAGAATATAGAAATTTTCAAATACTTTGTCCATTAAATTAACATAATGCATTTCAAAATTGAATAACTCATGGCGATTTATTTTTTTCATATGTTGCTGATTAAGTATTTTATAGAAATGAATTGGTGAACTGCTGTTCAAAACATTTTTTCTCATTTTCAGAATATTTAAGCTATTTTGAGACTCAGTTCAAGCTACTAAAACCACTCAATAGATTGTTTTTCCGACACCATTTCGGCTGTTTTTAAGTTTTTCACAGAAATCGCCAAAAATCAGTACAGTTGGAAGCTATGTTCCTCGCTTACTAGATAGATCTTCTTAAAGGATACCCTTTTAACAGTTTTTTTTTCATACAGTAATCTAGTTTAATAAAGACAGCGTTGAAAAAAATTAAATAGGTGTTGCTGAACGATGTTGGTAATTAGTATCATGATCATTTGACTTTCAATTGCAGTATTCATTTAATGAAAAGGAGTTATTACATAAAACTGAATACAGCTGTGTTGACATTCATCTAATACAAAATTTCGGTATTTAAGATAATACTGAGGGTTATTGGGAATATGTGGCAATCACACACACATAAACCCATAATTTAATCTTTTTCCTTTCACAAATTCACTTTTGCAACGTTACCATAAAAACTATTGACATGTTAGTCAGATACTTCGTGACATAGGATTAATACCGTGACAATGTTCCTCATTTGTAACCAAAGTCATGAAACAATCTGGAAACTTTTGACATTGCCTACTCTTTAGCAGTGTTACTTTATGATCGAATTCGTATAGACACCGTTTAGTGGATTATATTAAACTTCACCTTTGAAAGGATTACGGCTATATAAAGCGAATAAGTTTCAAAAAATGTTTTGAATGGATGGTCCATGAATAGAAAATTGCAGTCAAAAAAGAAAATATGCTATATCCCAAGAATTCCGCCCTGGCCTGCTGGTTCGGACGTTTTTCGCACTATCAGAAAGATGGAGTTTGAATCCCAACTGAATCGGAGGTCACTTTTGTTTGTCAAATGTGATTGGTCCACATTAAATAGAACGTGGTCGCAATGTCCTCCAGTGTGCATGATATCTCTGAGTGTGGTAGGTCAAAGAGGAATCTTGTGCTGCATCCCTGCTTCTAAATTAAAAAGACTTCCACTCAACGGGTACAATTAAATTCTTGGCTAAGTGCAAGGCAAGACACATGCTGAAGCAACAACTTATCCCAAAAGATATTTGACAGAGTAGGATCAGAAATTAATTTAAAATTGAGGTGTGAAGTCTCAAAAGTAGTTGATTATTTTGGCATTGTTTTAAGAGTACAGAGATATTTAAATTAAAAAGCCAATCTAGAATTATATATGCATGAAAATATAATCAAAATTTCAGTAGCCTAAAGTTGTTGAAATCACAAAAAGCGTAGTCAATTGTTTGAGTCACAAAAGATGGAGATTAAGAAAATTTTCTTATACCACTACTTAAAACTTGAAAAATTGTACAGACTTTTAATTTTGCCAGATTAAGTTATTGCATGCTGTCAAGTTGTAGAGGTAGTTTTAACATGTTTGGTCATCTCCGTCCAAAATACTTAAAATTACATTATTTCCATTGCATTTGATTGCACCACTATTTAAGGATTCACATTTGCTTCCAAAACATTACACTAAACCTCAGTCGTTGATTATAATTTTATACTAATGATTGTAGACTTGAATATCTTCCTATAATGAGATGAACTGTGATATTGAATAATTTGAATATTGAGCATGTGACAAACAAAACAGTATGAATATGGTTCATGCAGACACCAATTATTAGTCAATACTCTACTCTTTCTAACATTTCGTACACGTAACAGAGCAAAATGCAGGCCTATCTTCAGAGGACGCAGATGCGACCAGGTTTCAATAGCTCGAGTCAACCTCAACCGTTATTTTCTACAACAATCAATTTTATAGCCATGTATAACTTGGTTTAGTCTTTTATAGGATTTACTTTCAGGAAGATAATTCAAAATATCCTTAGTTAAAATATCCAAAACCTTTCCAAAATCTCTAGGAAAAATTCAGAATACTAAATGAATAAATAAACATTTTCCTTAAGCCAAACTTATTACATTAGAGAATAAATAGGAAGAGAGAAATGACTTCTGGTGATTGTGTTGCAAGTTAAAGGTATGAATTCGTAAGAAGCGTTTATTTCAGGTGTTTTAAAAATATGATGAACTGAATGATTACCAGATATATTTTGTTTACTTCAAATTTTTATTTCACCGTTTACGCTTCTATGTGTCTCAAAATGAAAGCCTCTTTCAATTTATCCAAAGCATAGTGTTCTGACTGAACATCATCTAACATTTTTTTTAATCACAGGAAATAAAATTTCGAGATCCATTCGAGAGAACATCGGTAGGTTGCGGGTTCGAATCTCAGCTTAACCGAAAAATTCATCGTATTCACTAAATGCGGTTGTGTAACGTTAGGTTGTGATCGTAACATCCTCCAAATGAAATGATACCCCTTGAGTTGGCAGGTCAAGTATTAGGGGGTCTTCTGCTCGATCCCTGCTTGTATTTTACGAAGACTCCCATCCGGGTGCTTCCGCTCACGGACAGAACCCAACCCAGGGCCAGGTACATAAAAATACGCAACCACAATTCATGGAGTTGTTTCTCATTTTGGGCACAGATGCAAGTGGCTTGAAATTTTCCATTGTTACACGTGAGTGGCTTTCAAAAACCACCATTGATTAAAAATTGAACCACTGAAACTTTTCTCTGTGTTTCAATTTTTAAACATAAAATTCTATCACACAGTATCTTACTTCCTCCATACCTACCAACTTTGGAGGGAAAAAATCAGTATATTTTGTGGTAAATATATTTTGTGTTATATAGCATGGTAAATATATTTTGTGTTATAATCATAATATTTTAATAAAATATTCATCAACCTCAAAGGAAATATCTTCTTCATCCAACGCCCGCCCGTGGCCGATGGGCCATTTGGCGCCGTGCTTCACAGTAGAGTTCAGCCCGCCCATGCAAGTCGTCGTCGGCCTGTTCCAGAGCATCACAGCAAGCCAGGTGTTCGGCTGTACCCTCGCCTGTAGAACACAGGGGGCAGAGGGGAGTATCGGCAATCCTGTGGAGATGCTTCTGGAGGTAGTCGTGACCCGTCACCATCCTGAATGGTGGCAACCACCACTCCACGCGGCAGGCTGTTGGGGAGGAAATATGAAAAAAAGAGAATATACTACATGAAAAAAAAATAAATATCAATGTTTAATATCAATGATATGCAATTTACATAAATATTAAAATTATATAAAAACATAAAATATATTATGAAAGAAATAAATTTAATTCAGTGACAACTACTTCTTAGAATATAGAAATTATCAAATACTTTGTCTTTATATATATATATATATATATATATATATATATATATATATATATATATATATATATATATATATATATATATATATATATATATATATATATATATATATATATATATATATATATATATATATATATATAAACATAATGCATTACAAAATTGAATACCTGCATGGCGATTTATTTTTTTCACATGTTGATGACTATGCATTTTATAGAAATGAATGGGTGAACAGCTGTTGAAGACATTTTTCTCATTTTGAGAATATCTAAGCTATTTTGAGACTCTGTGTTTAAGTTACTAATACAACGCAATAAACTTTTTTCCGGCAAAATTTCGGTTGTTTACAAGTTTTTCTACTGAAATTGCCAAAAATCAGTAGATTTTCATACCTTATCGAGAGAAATGATGAAAAATCAGGAGTTTCCCGATAAAATCAGTAGAGTCGGCAGGTATGCTCCTCGCTTACTAGATAAAGGGTCTCATTAAAGGAAATCTTTTTAACAGTTTTTTTTCATACAGAAAGTCTAGTTAATTAATTAAAGACAGCGTTGAAGAAATTTAAATATTAGGTTTTTCGGTGTCGAAAACGTTTTTCATAATTAATATTATGATCATTTGACTTTCAAATGCAATATTCATATAATGGTTTGATTTGTCGCTCAACGGTCATTTTTTGCACACGAGGGCTAATTAGACCGGGACCTACGGTTTAAAGTGAATTCCAAACCACAACAAACATACATACCCAAGGTGGGATTCGAACCCACGAACTGTTGAACCGAAGGCAAGAGCGCTAACCATTTGGCTGCCAGCTGGGCATTCATATAATGAAAAGGAGTTATTATATTAAACTAAGTATAGCTGTGTTGGCATTCATCGAATATAAAAAATTTCGGTATTTAAGATGATAATACTGGGGGTTATTGGGAATACGTGGAATTTACACATAAACCCATTATTTAATCATTTTTCTTCCACAAATTCACTTTAGAAACGTAACCATAAAAACTATTGACACGTTAGTCAGATACTTCGTGGCATAGGATTAACACCGTGACAATGTTCTAATTTGCAACCGAAGTCATGAAACAATCTGGAAACTTTTGACATTGCCTATTCTTCAGCAGTGTTACTTTATGACCGAATTCATATAGACACCGTTTAGTGGATTATATTAAACATCACCTTTGAAAGGATTACGGCTATATATAGCGAATAAGTTTCAAAAAATGCTTTGAATGGATGGTCCATGAATAGAATATGGCAGTCAAAAAAGAAAATATGCCATATCCCAAGAATGCCGCCCTGGCCTGCTGGTTCGGACATTTTTCTCACTATCAGAAATATTAAGTTCCAATCACAACTTAATCGAAGATGATTTTTTTTATTAAATATGATTGGGCCATATTAAATAGAACGTAGTTGCAATGTCCTCCATGTGAAGTGATATCTCTGAGTGTAGCAGGTCTAAGGGAAGTCTTGTGCTGGATCCTTGCTTCAAATTAAAAAGACTTCCACTCAACGGGTACAACCAAATTCTTGGCTAAGTGCAAGGCAAGATACATGCTGAAGCGACAACTTATCCCAAAAGGTATCTGACAGAGTAGGATCAGCAATTAATTTTGAGTTGAGTTGTGAAGTCTCAAAATTAGTTAATTATTTTGGCCTAGTTTTAAGAGTACAGAGATATTCAAATTAAAAAGCCAATCTAGAATTATATATGCATGAAAATATAATCAAAATTTCAGTAGCCTAAAGTTATTGAAATCACAAAAAGCGTAGTCAATTGTTTGAGTCACAAAAGATGGAGATTAAGAAAAATTTCTTATACCACTACTTAAGACTTGAAAAATTGTACAGACTTTAATTTGGCCAGATTAAGTTATTGCATGCGTCATTTATGCAGCCTCATTCTGGGCATTCCCTCTATATATTTATAACTACACGAAAGATAAAATTACTCTCCAGTCTGCAACGCCTCTTCACCCTCCGAATCACAAGGACGCACCGAACCACGCCATCAATCAGCCTCACTATTCTCTCTGGCACACCCCCACTCCACCTTAAATACGAAGCTTTAAAGACAGCACATCCTCCAATCTTAACGAACCAGTGAACATTGATGGAGAAATTCTTCATCCAGACCAAACAGAGGGCAAGGCTCACAAAGATCTGATTCACCCAGGTAATCGCCATATAGGAATCAAAGTGATAATCAACAAAAATTCAACCTTACAGCCTACTCCCATCTACCCCAACTGCTACACAGACGGGTCAAAAATAGATGAATCAACTGGAGCAGCATTTGTTTTGCTAATCAATGACAGCATTATCATGACAAGTAAATTTCTACTAAATGCATAGGAATACAGTATTCCAGGCTGAGACTCTCGCCATGCTTGAAAAATAATGCATCACCGTCCTTCAGTCGTCAATCACAAAAACTGAAGGCTGGAATATAAATGCAATACTCTCCATCAGATTTTCATACTAACAAACCAAAGGGAAAATTATGAAGAATAAGAAAAAGAATCAATATAGTCTCGGTAAATAAGGCATAGTAAAAAAACAAGTTGCTTTCGATAGCCCGAAATAATATTTTCCGGCAACTCATTCAGATTAAGTGAAGAAAACGCTACATATCGGCACCTTACATTGAAATCAGAAGCTTGTCAACAGTGGTTGGTATCGAACTCTATATCCTTGACTAGTGCTGTTCTACCATTGGACTCCTCATTTACAAAATCTATTAAAAATAAAAAACGACTGTACAGGATTCTTGCTTTTTATTACAGAACTTTGGGAAATTTCTTCTGTACAGATGCATGGCTTGAATGTGAGCGCCACCTCAATTCTCTCTCCCTTAACTCACATAAATGAAATATTAATTATTCAGTCTCATAAAATCGTAGAGTGTTATTAAGGTAAACCTACTTTTCTTCTTATTGCTTCACATTAATAGTGAATGTTTCAAATCACGAAGCCAGTAATGAAAAATCTTACAAGGGGATCATTGTATGGGTGCCAGGACACAAAGGTATCGAAGGTAATGAAAGGGCTGATGAACTTGCTAAGCAAGGATCGTCTTTTGCTCCCATCGGTGCAGAACCATTTTGTGGGATCAATTTGAAGACCGCAAAAACGAATGTTCTTAGATGGGAAAAACGTAAGATGTATGAAGCTTGGCTCAACACTCCTGGTCAAACCCACGCTAAAAGTATGATCTGTGGATCATCAGCGAGGATTGCCTCTAAAATTCTAAGATGCTGTAGTCAGAAGATACGTTTCATCGTAGGCTTCATAACTGGGCACTACTATTTCAGAAAACACCGCCATAAAATGGGACTGTTTCAGTAAGACCCTATCTGCAGGAAATGTCATACGCAAGAGGAAACGGCCAAGCATATCATTTACGAATGCGAGGCCCTTTCCCCCTCCTCCCTAGATTAACTTCTTTAGGCATCATTCATACTAGAGAGTTACACCTAGACTCCATTAAAGGGTTATCAGACTTTATTAATAAAGTGGGTGACCCGAGCAACTGGAACTAGGAAACATTGGGTTTGGAGTTAACAGTACAAAATGCTGATAAAAGCAGAGGTGCCCAATGACATACAAACCCAACTCTAAGAAGAAGGGACTCTAGTTTCGACTGTTGAAGTGATAAGACCTGTTTTACTTAGCAATTTTGACAACGCGAACCGGTTCTTGCTTGTTTCTCCCAGCGCTGCCCCTTCCCGCCGATGGCTGAGGATGGCGGCGCCGCCGACCGACCCCCGGAGGGGCTCCGTTCACCCCTGCCGGAACTTACCGGCAATATTATGGACATTCCGGATGCCAGCTACTCCAATGAATTACCCGGTATGGATACTTCTGCGACTCCGCCACCTGTGCTTATGGATTATGGTGACTTTCCTCCCCTAAGTGCACCTAGTGATCGTGTTAAGGATTTGCCCGGGTCCAAAGGCCCTTTTCAGAGTCATCAACTTATTGTGCAAACTGTTCGTGTTCCTCACGTGTCAATGCCTGAACGACCTGGTTCTATGCAGAGCCAACTAATTAATGACAAATCTCCAAATGACTCTGCTGATGGTGACTACCCAGTCACTACTGAAGTGCGTTCGTACATACAGAGTGCAATAAGAAGTGTAGTGCCAAATTTGGATGCATTGTTATCTCTTGATCCTTGTGTTCCTATCACCAAAGTGGAAAGATGTGAGACCCTTAATTTTAATTAGTTAAAAATTTATTAATTAGTTAATTAGTAAAATTCATTAATTAGGGAATTAGTTAAAAAAAATGAACTACTGGATTGGTTGGTTTGTTTCTCGCTCAACGGTCATTTTTTGCACACGAGGGCTAATTAGACCGGGACTTACGGTTTAAAGTGGATTCCGAACCACTACAAACATCCATACCCAAGGTGGGATTCGAACCCACGAACTGTTGAACCGAAGGTAAGAGCGCTAACCATTCGGCTGCCTGCTCGGCGTGAACTACTGGAATCACTTGCTACCACCCAAAAACGATTTATGGAAGTGATTGGATCCCAAGATGTGAACTTTCATAAAAATCAAATCTGGATATACAATTACGGAGTTTACAAACATGCATTCATCAGCAGTCAAGAACTACGGGGTAAGTGCTCCCAATTTGGTTATTGTTTAATTTCAAATTGTTCTTTGCATGATGATAATGGTAATAATAATGTATGTAGTAATTCCGATACTGATATTGATAATGATATTTCAACTCATAAAATTCTTAAAACTGGTATTAAATCTAAAAATCTTAAAACTAAAAGAAACGTAATCAAATTATCTAAAAGTAAAAATAAATGGTCGGTGTTAAATGCAAATGATGCTAAAAATAGTTCTAAATTACAAAATAGCAAATCTAAACTTGTAAAATCTTATGACTCTGATGATCATTTATCAGACAGCAATAACAAAATAGATTGTAATATAGATAATGCTATTGCTACTAATGAGTGCAATGATTCTAATTCTGTTATTGTCGGTAATGTAAATTCTATGATAAATGTAAGCAGTTGTAGCGTAAACAATCATATGCAAAATATTAATAATACGACTAATACTGTATCTACTGATAACAATATGTGTAATGACAATACTACTGTAAATAACTCATGGTCATATGTAAACAATGTTATGTATAGCTCCTCCCAATTACCAACTACTAGTAAAGATGTAATTATGTATAACAACCCAACTAAAAATAAGAGAGCTCTAACTAACAATAGTGATGAGGAGGGTTTTATTAGACCCAGAAAAACGGCAAATATTAAAATTACCACTCCCAATCCACAAACTAACACAATTAATAAATTCTCTCTTTTAAGTAATTTGCAAACTGAAATTCCCGACAATGTTGACAGTAGTCAGCCAACTACCGCTTCTCCCAGAAACTCCATTCCCCCTATTCTGATCAAACTTAAAAGTAATTTCACTGAACTCTTAAACGATCTTAAAATAAATTGCGACAAAAATATTACAGCAAAACTATCAGGACAATTTCTCAAAGTATTTCCAGCCTCCTCGGAAATGCACAGAAAAATAACAAAATATTAATTGGACAGTCAAATCGAATGCTTAGTAATTAAAAACCGTCTTGAAAAACCCATTAAGGTTGTTATTAAAGGCTTTCCCCGCACCCCCCTTGAACTAATAAAGAAAGAGCTGACTAACAAAGGCTTTGATGTAGCCGCAGTAGCAGTCATGAGAAAACACAGGGTCAAAGAACCCATTCCCTGCTTCTTAATCACCCTAAACTCTAATGAAGTAGCCTCAAAAATTCATGATGTCAAAGAAATAATGAATTAAATTATCAGAGTCGAAACATACATTAATAATAGACCTACGCAGTGCTATAATTGCCAAGGGTATGGGCATAACTCTGCAATTTGTCATTTAAAACCGAACTGCGTGAAGTGTGGTGAAAAACACACAACTAAAGATTGCCCCCATAAAAAAATAGATTCCCCAAAATGTTGTAACGGTGGCAATTCACATACCGCCTCATACGCAGGCTGCCCTGCGAATCCAGCTAATAAAAACAAAAAATCGCAACCTACGATTACAAAATCTGCAAATTCAATTAAAAAAATTTTTCCTTTGCGCAAGCTACTGCACAAAATATTACACCACAGCCCCAAAGCAACACTATTCCTACTCTCAACCTACCTAACTTAGGACAAATTGAAAACATTCATAACATTTTTCAACTGTTTAAAGAAATTAATATAATATTTAAAGCTTATCCTGCACTGTTACAGGTAGTACCTCTTCTAGAGAAGACCATCCATCCAACAGATAAAGTCAACATTTTATTAAAAGCTCTTAGTTTAAATGAAACTAACAATGATAATTAAAAAATTCGAAAATATGAAAATTATGATATGGAACGCAAATGGTTTGCACAATAAACTGCCGGAATTTAAAACATTTATAACGAAAAAGAATCCTGATATTATTCTACTTCAGGAGACCCACCTTGTTAAGACTCATAACCTCAATGTACCTAACTATAATATCTACAGAAACGACCGCACGGTTCGCCAGGGAGGTACGGCCATTTTAATCAAAACAAAGATCAGCCATACACATATTCCCACACCTAAATTGCACTTTGCTGAAGCGACAATTATCAAACTACACTACTCGGACAGCTCTGACATTACAGTGGCGTCACTCTACATCCCCCTCACCTCCAATTCATCACTTCTTTCTGTTGACATTGAAAACCTAGCAGCACTCACATTTAAGATCATCCTCGCTGGGGACCTCAATGCTAAACAACAGAACTGGGGTTGCAATTATGCAAACAGTACTGGAAAAGTCCTAAACTCCCTTATAAACAATACCGACTTTACCATTTTTAAACCCGATAAACCCACTCATTTCGGCCCTACACATGCAAATTATATAGATCTAATGCTCTCTAGGGGTAACGCTAGGTGTTAATGGCCGTCCCACCCGAAGGTATTCGGCAGCGAACATGACTAGTCGCGGACAGTAATCCGCCAGGAGAGTTTTGTATGAATTATATTTTTCTTATAAATTGCTGCTTCTTTCTTGTAAGTTTTCATAAAGTGCAATCTGTTATCTGCATCTTGTTCTTTTTGAAATCTTCGTCTTAGAGCTCTGATTTTGGATCTCTGTATAGTTAATTCCTTAGTCCACCAGTAGTTAATATTCCTAACTTGTTTGTTAGATTTCTTGGCACTTTCCCTACAAGTCCTTTGTATACGCTTTTCAATTAGTTCAACTAGTTCATCAACTTCCATATTATCCATAATTTCATCGGTAATTTCATCTATCACGGTTACAAGTTTTTGTCTAAATTTGAGCAAATCAACTGTTTTAAAATTTAATCTTTGTTCTATTTTTGTTTTAGTAGTGACCAATTTCAAGTTACATTCCATAATGTTATGATCGCTTGCTAAGAAATCATCTTTAATTTTCCAATCTGTGATCGACTCTTTCTTTAAATTTTTGGTAATCAGAATGTCTATCCAGCTTGAGCCTATGGTGCTGTTATATGTTGGTTTGCTATTAGGATTGTTTTCTATTATAAGATCGTGTCTAAAGACAAAATCTATGACCGTTTGTCCTCTAAAATCTGTATTCCTTGGGCCCCATACCGATGATTTAGCATTAAAATCACCGAATATGAGCCACTTTTCGTTTTTGTTAGTTACTATAGTTGGTTCTATTTGATTTAATGCCTGTTCAATATCACTTGAGGGTGGAATATATATCGAGCAAACATATATCTTTGTCTCTCCTATTTCGATCTTTATTATTACTGCTTCTTTCTCTTTTAGTACGTAAGTACCTTTTATTCCTTTTCTAATTATTATAGCAGCTTTTGGTTGTATATCTGCAAATATTTGATATTGTGTCGGTAGGTTTATTATTTTGTTGTTGAGGACATATGGGTCATTTATCGATATTATATCTGTATTATTCATTGTTATTTCTTGTGACAATGACAGATTAGCTGCATGGCAATGGTTTAAGTTGATATGTATGAACTTTAGATTTTTCCAGATGTTTTTATAGTCCATAATCTATTTTTGATATTATCTTATTTATTTCTTTTTCGTATATTGGACAATTCTTGTCTCTCGCTTTATGGTCTATTTTATATTTGGAGTTAAATCTATCATTGTGGTCCATGCAATTACCACATTTTGTTACATTATTACAGCTTTCATCTTTATGTTTACCCCCACAGTTCCCACATCTTTCTTCGTTTTGGCAGACCTTTGCAAAATGACCGTATTTTAGGCATTTATAACATTGTACGGCTCGAATGTATTCTCTAAATCTAACCGCTGTCCAGCCCAAATAGAGTCTCTTCTTGTCTTTTATCTTTGGATAATCCTTACTATCTACACTAATTATCCAGTTGTTCCCATATCTACCACTAAACTTATATAGTGCTTCTAATCCAAAATCTTCATCTAATTCATTCTGTTGTTTAATTTTATGTGTTATTTCATCTTTGTCAATATCCTTGTCCACGTCATAAATTATTATTCTAGGTTTTCTCCTATTTGGTTTATTAGCCACTAATTCATTGTCTTTATCTTGACTTTTAATTTCCTCAATCAATGTATCTATATCTTCTACTGTATTTGTTTCTACTATGATTCCTCCTTTTCTAATTGATCTGGTCTTATTTACTTTAACTTTCGAAGGATTTATGAGTCTCTTAATTACATTCCTGGTGTCTTCGGATGTCTTCCCTTCTTGGTTGGGATAAACTATTAGTATGTTACTTGTTCTCTGACGAGACCGTTCTCGTGATTCCTTGTTTCTTAACTGCGTATTCAAGTTGTTGTCCAATCCAGTTACTTTCTGTACAACTTCTGCATATGTCTTGGTGGTCTTAATCTGAGCTTTTAGATATGATATCTCTTGGATTTGGCTAATTACAATCTTCATCAGATCACTCACCCCATCTCTAATCTTAGCCTGGGATGTTAAGGAAATCTTGCTGTTAGCTAAGATAGTTTGAATATCTTTTTCTAAGTCAAAGACAGTGTTTAGTCTTGCATTTAGATCCAAACTTAAGACTGCGGCTTCTTCGCCTTGATTTAACGGAACTTCCGTCATAATGGTGCTAGTGCTGAACCTCAGCACACCGGACAAAATTTAACTTAAACAAATTTAACAAAAAAAAAAAATTTTTGGCACACTCAACCAAATTAAGTTTAACAAAAAATGTTTAACAAATTAGAACAAAAACAGTGTCCCTCCGCCTACGTTAGCCACCGATGTTATTGGTGTTTCTAGGAGCCACCAACGTAGAGGTGTAGGTCGGAGTGAAAGAGATTTGAAATTACAATATAAACGGCTATCACTATATGGCTATTTCCCGGAATAGACTCTAGGCCATTGTTCCGGGAATTACAATATAATAATACTAATCTTTCCAAATCTCTTGGGACTGGCTCCCGCTCTCTAGGGGTATCCAACCTCCCATGAAATTATCAACAATCGAGGAGCTCCCGTCCGATCACTACCCAGTGATAATTTTCTTCAGCAAAAATAATCAGCAAGAAAGTGATTGGCAAAAAACCTGCCACAATTGGAGTAAGTTTAGAAATAAAATTAACTGTTTAATTCCAGATAAAGCCTTTCATTTAACTGATGACCCATCCCAACTTGAAGAAAATGTTAATAATTTTACTTTTATTATAAATACTGCTCTCAATCACAGTAAATTCACCAAAATGAATCATCAAATAGAATACTTGCCAGACAATATAATTGATTTAATTAAAAAACGAAATAAATTAAGGAAAACTCATAATAGAACCAGATCTCCAGTGATTAAAAATCAAATTAATGCCTTAAAACGAATAATCAAAAATAAAATAGCTTTACATAACCATGACTCATGGAATGCATACCTCACTAATCTCAATGTGGAGGATGGATCCTTCTGGAGAGCAGCTAATAAAAGGAGAAACAACAAGGAGTTTATCCTCCCACTCATAGATGGCGCCAAAGTAGCACTCACAAATTTTGAAAAAACGGAATGTTTGGCAAACAGTCTTGAAAAACAATTTCAAGCAGCAAATTATAAACACAGTAACTAATTTCCTGACTAACAACATTAATAATCAGCCTTTCATTGAAACACCTGCTTCAGAAATTGAAGAAATTATTAAACAACTCAAACCCAAAAAAAGTCCCGGTCATGATTATATCTACAACAAAATTATGAAACAGCTCCCTATTAGAGCAATTTGCTGCCTCTCTGCAATCATCAACAGTATACTGAAAACAAGTCATTTTCCAAAAGTATGGAAAAGGGCAGTTATCATTCCGCTCCACAAGAAGGGTAAAAGCAAAAATCTCCCATCCAATTATAGACCGATTTCTCTTTTGCCGACTATGGCCAAGATTGCCGAAAAAATTATTCTTAATAAATTACTGGCCTTTGATGAGACCAACAAAATTATTATTCCTCAACAATTTAACTTCCGTAAAAAACTTTCTACCACCCACTAACTACTCAGAGAAGTGGAAAAAATTTCAAAAGGAATCGCGTACAAAAAATCCACGGGAGGAATATTCATTGATATAGAAAAAGCGTTCGACAGAGTTTGGCACCCTGGTCTAATTTACAAACTAATTAAATTCCATTTCCCAACCCAATTAATTACTTTAATTAATAATTACCTCTCCAACCGCTCTTTTACTGTTAGAGTAGGAAAAGATATCTCTCTGGACAGACCCATTCTTGCAGGCGTACCGCAAGGATCCCTGCTGGGTCCTCTCTTATTTAACATCTATATCAATGATATTCCGCAACACCAAAATACTATGCTCTGCTTGTTTGCGGATGATACTGCCGTTTTGTCCACTAGCTCTCTCTACTGGAAAATCCATGCTACCCTTACTGAACACTTCATGGCCATTGAAGAGTGGCTTAATAAGTGGAAAATTAAAATAAATCCTAACAAATCCACTGCTGTCATTTTTACTAGGAAACGTACTATATCCCCCCAGATTCAACTAAGCGGTTTTTCGGTCCCCTGGTCAAATAAAGTCGAGTACCTCGGTCTTACGTTAGATAAAAAACTTACCTGGAAAGCCCATATTAATAAAATTAAGAATAAATTTATTTCTGCCAAAACTTCACTCTACCCCTTAATTGCCTACAAATCAAAGCTCTCCATGGCTAACAAGCTATTGATTTATAAATCATACCTTCGCCCTATTATCACCTATGCAGCCCCAATCTGGAGTGGTGCTGCGGAAACGAACCTGAAACTTCTTGAGGGTCAGCAAAGTAAATTTCTTAGACTGATCACTCAATCAGACTTCTACATCAGAAACGAACACATCAGAAACAATTTGGGTGTCCTTCCCCTTACGTCCAATTCCTTGCTTTTCGCTTCTACAACAAACTTTATGAAATTGATAACTCTGAAATTCAAGCAATTGAAAACTACAGTCCCTATGAACTTTCCAATTTCCACAGACCAAGGGCGGTTCTACGGGCTAAGCCACATTCAAACTTATCTATTCGCCTCCCAAAAAGTAGAAATAAATAGTTTCTTATTCTTATACTTAAAAAAAAAATAAAATACAGAAAAGGAAAAAATTTCTATTTATATATATGCATATTTCTTTTTATTTTTTTTATATATGTATATATAATGGAATAAAATATATTTCGTCTTTATATAGTTATATCAATACTGTGTATATTAATACTATGTATATAACTGTAATTTAAAAATATTTCTTTTTCTGCACTCTTGTTTGTAATGTGTATTCAAATTTTGTTTTTTTATGTTTATTCAATCTCATGCAAAGAACTCTCGTTGGGAGCACTTTAACCTAAGCAAAATATTTTCTTAATCTTTTGTGTTACATAACCTTATGTTTTGAAATCATTATGTTAATCTCAACTAAAGTTAGGTGTAGAAAAATTTTTTAGGAACAGAAGGTACATGGCCATTTAGGCTAGGAACCTAACAAACACTAGATCCACTTCTTTTCTAAGAAGAATGAAAAATCTTGTTTATGAAATGCCGTCCGAGTCCAACAGGTGTCAATAAAATGACACGTGTCGCAAGACAAGGTAAGAAAATCCTTAAGACCCTTAAGTCGTTAAAAACCCTCGGTTTTTTAACACGAGAGAAAAAATTTCCATTTGAAACGGTATTACGAAATCAAATTCCACTGCTGGTTACGCTTTTTTAAATGGAATAAGTTTAAACCTAAGGCAATGGAAGAGTTCTCTCGTTCCAGACACCTTAAATATTCCGTATATCGGGGGGGAGGAATAAATATTTAACTATGTTTTTTTTTTTTTTTTTTTTTTTTAATAGAAAGCTCTTCAAACTTAGCGTGATATTTATGAGGACAATTCTTTTTTCATGCGTTTATCTACTTGTTTGTAATGTAACATTTTCCTTCAAAAAGAATCTTCAATTTTTTATATAAATATCGCGAGTTGAAATATATATAATTATCGAGTCAATCATGACTAACATTATAGTCATGATTGACTCGACAATTTAGCAATCTTATATCGCATTTAAACTTTTATTGAAACGGTATATATATTTAAAACCTAATTAAGAATGGAATCAGACTGCGATACATTGAAAAACCTTTCTTATCTTGTCTCCAACATATTTCACTTCATATTTACACCTCGTTCCAGTCTCCCCATATCAAATTCATAGTCACTAGTCTTCAACTGTTAACTAGATAACGCCTTGAGTAATGCGTATTCATCAAAGCTCCGATTTTTTAATGCACACACATTTTTCAGCTTTCGTAATACTTTAAAAACTCGAAGAACTACTTACATTTAAAAAAGTTGTAAGGAACCTAAGCATCAGATTTTTGTAAAGTTTACTAAATTGAAAAGTTTAGTGCAACAAATTCAAGTCTTTAGTTGTAGAATCGAATATCAATTAGCAGAACAGCATTTCTTTCGTATATAAGTTATGATTGTTTCAGGTTATATAATTACTTTACTATCAATGACAAAGACACAAACCACTGCAATTGTATACACTTTATGTGTTATGCAACAAATTCAAATTAAAAACTTCATGAGCTTTACAGGAAATGCGTAAAAACAAGGAACGAAGAAACCAAAATTTCATAAACGCATTACTACCTTAGCTTAACTAAATGGATAGAAGCAAGAAATTAACAAGTTGAAATTTTTAGCTGGAAACAATTGGTCAGAACAGGCCAGGTTGAAGTTCAGGAACTACTTACAACGCTCCATTTTTTTTTTTTTTTTTGCATTAGATGTAAAAGTAGACAAAGGCCTACAATTATATATAATAATTATAGACATCTAACTACAAGGTAGGGATCGAATCCTAGAATTATTCAATCGACGGTAGACAGCTAATCATTTGGTAGAAAACTCGACCAAGTGATTTCAAAAACCGCTATGATGACTTAATTATTTCGATCGTTTTCTTAGAGTTTTAAAATATATTGACTTTATTTTAGGATATTTTTTTCATCGATAGATTTAACAAAACTCATGTCTATAAATATTTAAAAAGTTTCTTTTGCTAGAAATTTACGATTTAAAGATTTATTGTACATGTCTTACTATTTAATTTCACTACTATTACAAACATAATCAACATGTATTATAAATCAAGCATACAATGTGCCTGACACTAAAGCTATTAAATAAGTTCCGGTACGAACTAGAGAGTTATACGAGGGTCACTCTGAAATTTTTGAGATACAACTAGGTTTTTAAAGTTATACTTACAAAATTTTAGGTGTGTTCAAAGTAGTCTCCTCCAGCATCAATGCACTTTTGTAGACGAATTTTCCACAGATTAAATGCCTCAAGTCATTCATTTCTTCGAATAGATGAAAAAAATGCATTTATAGCCATAAACTCTTCTTCTGAATGAAAACGACGTCCACATAAGTTCTTTTTTAGATTAAAGAATAACCAAAAGTCACACATAGCTATATCAGGTGAATACGGCGGACGTTCGATCACTTTAATTTGTTTTTGTTTAAGAAACTCAACTGTTAATCCGGCTGCATGTGAAGATGCATTATCATGGTGAAGCATTAGTCCCCTAACATTCAGTTCTTGTAGAATTTCCGGAATACATTTAGTGGTATACCAGTTTGCTGTCTTCTGTCCTTCCAACTAGATGGCTTTGACCCATCCCGTACTTCTGAAGAAAATGGTTGTTTTTTCACCATTGTCGGCGTGGGATCATCTTCAAAGACCCATACTTTGCTTTCTTGACGTATTGGAACGTCAAAAAACGGTATGTACGTTTCATCACCTGTTACAATTTTAGAAATGATGCGGTGGCCACCATCATTCAGCATATTAAGAGTTTCTTTACTGATTCTGACACGCTCCTCTTTTTGTTGCTCAGTTAGATTATGGGGAACCCAACTGCAAACTACTTTTTTCATATGTAATTCTTCATGAATGATTTTGTGTATGGCTGTAGATCCAATGTTAAGTTCCTTCTGTATCATTTGATAGGTACAGAGATTATCATCCATTAACATTTTTCGTATGGCAGACACATTATCCAGGATCACTGCCGACGGCGGCCTTCCTGTGTGTTCTTCATCCTGAAGAAAATTGCGACCTCTTCTAAATTCTCTAAACCATCTGAATACAGTAGCACGAGCTGGAGATTCATCACCCAATGCTAATTGCAACCGTTGAACGCGCATTCTTCTTGATTTAATCCTGCTTTGAAATCGTAGAAAATCATAGCGCGAGAATGTTCTCGCGTCAACTCCATTTTCTCTTCTGTTTAAAATTTATTCCACGCTAAACAAGTTGAAGTAAGTGAGTAAAAAATGGTCTTCTGTGTTAAAACACTTTGTACTTTAAAATTAAACCGTTATATTTATTTTGTAAATTCTCGTCTGCGCGTATCTAAAAAAATTTCAGAGTAACCCTCGTATATAGGGTGGTAACCTTTCATCTCCCGTAAATCAAGAATGTTCCCATTTTTACTTGAAGGGCATGCTCTTGAACATACACGAGCTGGATGTTTTGTCCTCTAGAAATTTCTGGAACAATTTTTGAACACATGTAACATGTGAATAATCAAAGTGATACAGGGATTGAATATAAATCGTTAATAAAGTGTTGAAAAGTCTTTAAAATGTACTTATTGTATTTCTTAAAAAATGATTTAATTTATATTTTGCAGAATTCTTAAACGTAAAAAAAGGAAGAGATATAGCCAGTTCTGGAGCAAATCAGTGACAATAAAAACGAAGCAGTCGAAGAGCGCGAAGGATGTTAACGTTTCCAACGAACGAAAATGAAAACCACGAAAAGCAGTGAAATCGAAGTACAAAGAAATGAACGAATTGAAGAATCAAGAATTGTGACAAATTATAATAAAAGACTGCAAACGCAAGACACCCATAAAAATATCACTATGCGACAAGCGGGGTCGAGAACAATTAAACAGTACACCTTATTAAATGAAGCATTCCACTACGACTCGACGAAAGAATATGACAAACACATACATATCGTAATCGGAGAATTAATTAGTAAAAGGGAAAAATGGAAATGTTCCGATTACCACTACTGGGACCACTTCCGCAGGAATTTCTACATTACATGATCGGGAAAACTCCAGAATCAAAAATCCACTTTCTTCAAAACATAAAGCGTAAAATCAATGCTTCTAAATGACCGCATTCGGTGCCACTTTAACACTAACACAGATGAAGTTGATTATGTTTGTTCCATCCAAGGACAAATCTACCACAAAATGATGTCATTACTACCATTACCCAAAGAAGACTTTAGATTTCTGCGATTAATCGTCAATGAAGAAACTGATCAACGATTCATAACATCAGAGAACTGAGACAAGAAACAATACAAAATGTGCAATGAGTCTTTACAAATATTTATTCATTTTATTCACTTTTTCAATATAAAACTAGACCGAATGCTTTCTGACGACTACAAAGTTTTAACTCGAGTCAACCACAGACAACCTAAGGAACACGAATGTCTTTAATGTACCTCTCATAGACAAAGTCGCCATCGTTATTGAAGACAATTGTAATGTCTCACCATCGGCACTTTCGATTTTAAGATCCTATGTTTTTTTTTTTTTTTTTTTTTTTTTTTGATTCTGAGACTCTCGTTGTACGCGAAGCAGGCGAGAGAGATTGTCGCGAACCCATACATGACTCCTTGTAAAATTTGTTCTTTTTTTAATTAAATGTGTATGTTTCAAAATTGGAGTCATTAGTTTGTTTCATAACAAACTTATGTTTTTGGTGGCAGCGGTTTGATGCTTTTTTAATGCTTTGCATTAGCATCCATTATGGAAATTAATTATGTGCACTATAATGGATTACGTGCCGCAATGTTGGAATACAGGTAGGCCATTTTGATCAATCTTTCTCTGGCTACTATTGAAAATAAATAGTTTGGAATGTTATATAAATTTATAGAATATTTAGTTCTAATCTTATTTACGTGGTTTTCATGTTATATCAATTAATTTTGTTTATAAGTTTGTAAATGGTGTATTCCATATTACAAAGCTAATTTCTGTATTTCGTGTATTCGAATTTACAGTGTTCATGCTATATCAATTTATTTTGTTTATAAGTTTGTAAATGGTGTATTCCATACCATTTACAGTGTGTGAAAGCTAATTTCTGTATTTCGTGTATTCGAATTTACAGTGTAATATTTTTTATAAGAAAAGTGTATCTTATATTATAAATTTATATTTCATAATTTTTATGTGGTTGATGTATTCACGTAGGAATATGTTAAAATAACTATGTTGTTATAGATTAATGTGTAAAATCGAAAGTACACTTATATTCATAATTTTTTGAATGTTTCACTGAAAGTAGATTTTATGAAAGTAATATATACTTTAGAAAGGTTTTGATTTCGTTATGTGAAAACGAAAGTACATGATTACAATAGGTTTGAATTTAAAGTAATGTGAGATTTATTGATATGTTTTTGATTTTTGTTTGTAAAGTATCAAAATGATTTATTTGGTATTTAAAAACGCATATGTTTATTTTCATTGATAAAGATATGAAAAGATATTTTCTTACTGTTTAAAATATCGTACGTTATTATCATTTTTATGTCGTGTATGATTAACTAACTAAGTTTATTGATTTAAAATCGAAAGCTGATTTCTGGTTTAGATTAGTTAAAGCTTTTAATTTATATTGTTGCTATTACATATAAAAATGTATATTGTAATGTTCTATATTTTGAATTAAAAATATGTATAATTTCATTTTCTGATTTAATATAGTAGTATTTGTATAAGAATCTGATTTTATAAAATTTATACATTTTTGATTAATAATTCAATTTATCTGAGTATCAAGCATTAGCTTGGTGATAAAAAAACTTGAAATCGAGAGTAGAAGATTTAATATTAAACTTGTTCTTCTTTTCAAAATATATGATTTGCTGTTTATACACTATTTGTTGTATTACAATATAGTTTGTTTTCGTTTAAATTTTTAAATGTTATGGATATGTTTTATATTAGTAGAGTGTGTTAAATAATTTCTATAGTTATTTTCGAAATTTTGCATATAGGTGGGTGTAGTCTGTTTTTTCTCTCATTATTGCATCTCTTCTGAGATAAAGCGTTAATAAATAAAATGGCTTTTTTAGCACGGGGAAAAAAGGGAGATTTAGTAGAAGTAGCTGAAGAGTTAGGGGAAATGGTTCCAGATTCTTTTAAAATCCCGGATATTAAAAAATTAATTTTAACTAGTAAAAACTTTAATGAGGAAGAAGTAAAATGTATATTAGATAGGGTAATAGAGGACAGAATTAGGCGAGAAGAAATAGAAAAAGAAGAAAGAATTAGACGTGAAGAAAGAGAACATATTTTGGAAATGAAACGTCAGGAAATCTCTTCAAATGCTGCAATTTCGAACACAGAATCAGTTACAAATAGGACTGAACATGCTCAAAAAATTCAATTAATGCAAATAACGCCAAAATTCGAAAGGAAAGAGGAGATGAGTTTATACTTAATAAATTTTGAGCGTAGAGCAAAAATGGCTCATATTCCAAAAAACGAATGGGTAGTTTATCTTGTAAGTGCTTTACCTTCAGAGATATCTAACATGTTAGCTAAGAACCTCCAGAAAGGGCTGATTACGATTACGTGAAGGAAATTATTCTTAAACGATTCAAGTTAAATAGCGAAAAATTAAGACAATTGTTTCTTAAACACCAGAAAACGTCAGACAAATCATGGAGAAATTATGCACAAGAATTGAATAGTTACTTTACGGAATGGCTTACGGAATTAGAAATAACGACATTTGAACAGCTTAAGGAACTAATGGTAACAGATCAATTGAAACGTCGTGTGCCAATTGAAATTAAGGAACATTTTTTGGCGGAATGGTTTAAAATAAATTCGCCGTATGATCTGGCAGAGAAAATAGATGAATATGAAAGTTTAAGAGATAGTTTTAAGACGAAAGATTTTACAAAACTCCCTCGAAATAATTTTGGTTTTCGTCAACAAAATGAAAACCGTGCCTTTAAGTTTAATGAAGTAGTTCGGAATCATAAATCTCATGTTCCTAAAAGAGTCGAGAATAAAAATTCTAATTATTCACATGAAAAGGAATTCGAAAAACGAAAACAACTCCGATGTTATGAATGTGGTTCTTATAGTCATTTGCGGCCTCAGTGTGACAAAATAAAAAAGAACTTAGAATCGGTAGCATCCAACGAAATTGCTAGAAGTACATTTAGTTGATGGCTCCTTACACTAGTATCGGCACTGTTAATGGAATTCAAATGCCAATATTAAGAGACACTGGAGCAACTCTTGATTTGATTTGTGGAAAATACGTGAAACCTGATATGTTCACGAAGGAAAAGGTTTGGCTAAGAACACCTCTTGATGAAACTTTAGTATGCTTACCTATTGCCGAGGTTGAAATAAATTGTGAATTAGGTCACATTTTGACAAAGGCAGCAGTTCTTCGAGATTCTTTGGATCAAGGAAGATATTTACTGGGAAACAAAACAGCCGCTTTATTTGAGGAAATTAAAAAGCATGAGGAGTTGAAAAAATATATGATAAATGCTATAGAAACTCGAGCTCAAAAAAGACGGAAGGAAAATAGCACGAATAAAGAGATTATTGATTCTGAAATAGAATCTTCTAGGTCTAGCTTCCTAACTAAACAAAATGAAGAATTAGAGCAAAATACAATTTTGCCACCATTAGAAACCGAAGTTGAAGGGATGGATTTGATAAAAACATCTCCAGAAGAATTTGCTCGGGAACAAAAGGTGTGCGAAGATTTGAAACCTCTCTTTGAGCAAGCTAAACGACAATCTTCAAAAGACAATAAATATATTATAATAAATCAATTGTTGTTTTATAATAAAATGGACAATGATGGAACTGTAAGAAGATTATTAGTTGTGCCCAAGAAGTTTCGCAACCAACTAAAAGGGATCTGCCATGAGATAACTGCAGCTCTTTTAGGTATAACTAAAACAAAAGATATGCTGTGCAAAACTTTCTACTGGCCTAACTGCTTTAAAGAAATTGAAAATTTTGTTAAATCTTGTGACAAATGTCAACGAGTAGGAAAGCCTCAAGATAAGAAAAGGGCTCCTTTGAAACTGGTTCCAGTAATTCCGGAAATATTTACAAGAATTAACGTTGATGCATGTGGTCCTTTACCTATAACTTCCTGTGGTAACCGGTATATTATAACAGCCATTTGCATGTCATCCAAGTATCCAGATGCCATCCCAGTACCAGATATACGTTCTACTACTGTGATTGATGCTTTTCTTCAGTTATTTAGCCGCATGGGTTTTCCTAGGGAGTTGCAAAGTGATCAAGGAACATCTTTCATGAGTGTCCTGACATCAGAATTTTTAGAAAAATTTGGTATTAAAGTTGTGCATAGTTCCGTTCAGCATCCCCAAAGCAATCCTGTTGAGAGATTGCATAGAACTTTAAAGAGAATACTGAAAGTCCTTTGCTTAGAAAAAGGTACAGATTGGGAGAAGATTTTACATCAGGCACTTTTTGCTCTTAGAACTTGCATTCATGATAGCACTGGATATTCTCCTGCAGAATTAGTCCATGGTCGGAACTTAAGAACACCCGTAACACTATTATATGAAAATCTAACTGGTAAAACCATTGAAGAAGATAGTGTGATTGCTTACGTTTTTAATCTTTTAAATAGAATGAAAAGATGCCAAGAATTAGCTGTGCAAAATATGACAGAGGCTAAAGAAAAACAGAAACTTTGGTATGACCGTAAGGCTACGAAAAGAGAATTTAAAGAAAATGATCTTGTGTTAGTTGTTGCACCTTCTAGATCAAACAAATTTTCTGTTCATTGGATAGGTCCAGGAAAAGTAGTAAAACGACTATCGGACACAAATTACGTAATACAATTTCCCGATAAGGAAAAATTACATGTATACCATGTAAATATGTTAAAACCTTATTTTCAGCGTCCAGAAGATGTTAATTTAATTTTTACCTCTAATTCTGATAATGAAGATATTGATTCTGAGAAAGAAGATATCCCAAGTTTTGAAATTAATTCATCTACCCTTTTATAGACTTTTCCTGAAAGCTGTTTTAATGAAAAGTTAGAGGACGATCAGAAGAAACAGTTGAGTAGACTTTTGATTCAATTTATTGATATTTTTTCAAATGAACCGGGTTGTACAGAACTGGCTGAACTGGACATCGAGCTAGAATCTAATAAACCTATTATAGCTAAACCATATCGAATGTCCCCACGACAGACAGAAATTCTGAAATCGGAAGTAGACAAGATGTTGAAATTGAAGGTGGTGGAACCAGGTGAATCCGATTACACATCACCTTTAATATTAGTTGAAGCTCCTGGAAAAGAACCTCGTCCGTGCATTGATTATCGCAGGTTAAATGAGGTTACCAGGACGCAATATTATCCATTACCAAATATTGAAGAGCGTGTTGAATCCGTTTCGAAAGCGAAGTTCATATCTTTATTAGACTTAACACGAGGTTATTGGCAGATACCTTTGAGTCCTAAGGCTCAAAGATATGCTGCATTTACGACGACTTTTGGTGTTTATAAACCTTTGAGAATGGCATTCGGTTTGAAGAATGCTCCTTACTATTTCAGTAAGTTAATGGCTGATTTATTAAAAAATTGCGAATATTTTGCTGTGCCTTATTTAGATGACATAGCTATATATTCACTTACCTGGTCTGATCACATCCAACATCTTAAATGCGTTCTGGAGAAGATTCGATTTGCGAAATTGACTGTAAAACCCCTTAAGTGCAAATTCGCTCAACTTCGTGTTAAATATTTGGGACACTTTGTAGGACAAGGTCAAAGAACACCAGGTGATATTAAAGTGAAAGCCATTACCGATTTCGAACGTCCCTCAAGCAAAACCGAAGTACGTGCTTTCCTAGGTCTTGTTGGGTACTATCGCAAGTATATACCAGAATTTTCGGTAGTTGCTGCGCCTTTATCCGACCTGTTAAAAGGGAAGTCCAAGAAGGGAACTGTAATATGGAATAATAACTGCGAAAAGGCATTCATAGAATTAAAGAACACTTTAATAAAGAAGCCTGTACTTTACAGTCCAGACTTTCAAAAACAATTTATCATTCAATGTGATGCTTCAAACTTAGGAATAGGTGTAGTTTTATCTCAGAGAGATCAGAATGAAAATGAACACCCTATCCTATTTCTGAGTAAAAAATTTTCAAAATCTGAGAAAAATTATAGCACTATAGAAAAGGAATGTGCAGCAATAATTTTTGCTGTTACTAAATTAAAATATTATTTAGATGGTCAGTATAAATTTATTATCGAAACTGATCATAACCCTTTAGTTTGGTTAAAACATCATACAGGATCTAATCCCAGACTTTTAAGGTGGGCTTTGGTGCTTCAAAGCCTAAATTTTGATATTGTTGACAGAAAGGGTAAATTACATCAGAATGCCGATAGTCTCAGTAGAATGCTGAATAACCAAACTTAATTATTTTCTTTTTTCTCAGATATTAAATTAAAATGTTTTTTTAATACAAACTTCCATTGTTGTTACATGTGTACATAATAAAAAAATGTTTTTTATAATAAAAATGTGTCGATTTGTAAATTTAGTTAGTGTTGAAGATTCTGTTGTGTTAGATAATTATTTTGTGCTATTTTGATATATTTTTATTTTATATTTAATATAATTCCATATAATTTTGTGTTTCAGCCAGAGTCCGATTGATCAGGGCTATCTGTAATATTAAATTTTGCTCTTTGTTGTTTGTGTGTTTTTTTCTTTTTTATTTGCAGGTTGATTTCCTTAGAATGAGAAGGAAAAAAAAAGAAAAAAACTCCGGGGAAGGAAGGAATAATTTAGTCTGTAATGTCTCACCATCGGCACTTCCGATTTTAAGATCCTATGTTTTTTTTTTTTTTTTTTTTTTTTTGTTTTGATTCTGAGACTCTCGTTGTACGCGAAGCAGGCGAGAGAGATTGTCGCGAACCCATACATGACTCCTTGTAAAATTTGTTCTTTTTTTAATTTAATGTGTATGTTTCAAAATTGGAGTCATTTATTTGTTTGTTTGTTTCATAACACAATGAAAACACAAGCCGTGAGATAATTGTACAATGAAAAGAAGAACTTCAACGCTTTGCAGAGACACGTCGTTCATGAGATGCCCTCCAACACCACGAATTAATATTTCTGAACGGAGAAGACAAATATTATTTTAACGTGAAAAAAGCAAACCTGAAACAGGTATAGAAACTACTAAAGAGCTCTCTGTGCTTCTGTGCTGTACACTTCTATAGAGCTCTGTGCTTGCCTCTTAATGACCAGAAACAATGAAACATACAATCAAATTCTCAACCATAACTCCATGAAACGACACGATATAAAAACCCGAGTTTCCCGATCAAGACAAAAGATATATATAGAAGTCATCACAAAATACCATATCTTTTAACTGTTAGATTCTGGATGTATACAACTGAATGGCAAAAACGAAGACTGCCTCACACAAGCTCATATGACTATACGACAGAATTCGTCCTAACGATATTGACAAAATTATCCAAACTGAATTTCAAAATCCACAAAAAGATCCGGAAATCTACGACATAACTGTAAAAAAATGATTCCTGGACTATGCAGGCCATTAAATCCTAATTCGCCTAGTATGAATGATGGAAAGAGTGTACAAAAATATTCCTAAAACCTTACATAGATGACAAAAAAACCGGAGATAATTTCTATTCCATATAAAGAAGACGGTCACCCAAAAAAAAGGTGGCTTCACTGCCCAAATACCCACTACCGTACAGCCAAAGACAGCAAACTACAAAACAGAAACGACGAGATCCTCATGCACCCAATGGGAAGCTACATGAACAGTAATGAAACGGAGTGGCGTAATTTCGGTTACAAGAACCAACTGTGCAATGTCTAGTAGTACATTTAGAGCATGGAAACGGAGTTTAGTTCACAAAAGACACTGCTAGAAACATTGCAAGCAAACTACCTAAGAATACAACTTTAACAACTTTTTTAACTATTACAAACGGATCCATAAGCGAGAACATTACTATTTGTCAATGTCCCTACCTGTTTTAAGGGGAACACAACAAAAAAATCATTCAACGATGAAAACAAGAAATTCCCAGTAGAGTATCCTTTAGGAATCGTGAAAGCTAATGCACTAAGCAGAGTATACACCTGAATGTTTATATCCCCGGATGATGCTACCTGAAATACGTCCACTAAAATATTTCTCAGATCTCAAGACTATAGTTGATTAACAATAGTAGTCATACAGAGAATACGCCCACGATTAAGACTACTGAAAAACGTCAATTGCTGAATATTAACAGTACAAGAAGGCTTACTGACAGACTCAGCTGACCAAGGCAGAGACTTATTCGCTATAACTCTATTAACATGTTACCAAGCGACTTCAAAACACTATGGGACTCCTTCAAAGGTGGTATGAGTGATGACATACTCTGACAAGCTAATCCAGAACTGGCCATCAAATTCAACGACACCTCCAATGAAGCAGAAAAATCACAATGTTTAGCAATAAAACACTAAGCCTTATTACAATTTGGAATCCCAGCACCCTATCAAGATGATTACAGTGTACAAAACTCCAAAATTACAAAGAAAAAACTACAACATATATGAACTATATTTCAATGCACTGCTCACAACAAAGCATTTCTTATACTGTTTAAAAACAAAGCCACAGTTCATCCAAAGTAGCGCTTGATTGTTTATGTTTAGCGTTTAATCGCTTAGCGACCTTTACTCAGACCTTCGTTTTGGTGTTTATTGAGAGAACAAGTAAGCCAAGAGAGCCATCAAACATTTTAAGTACCAAGGAAAATTTGAAAAGAGCAAAATAGCATTCCTGCATATAAATATGTAATGTAAGAAATGTGAAAAAATATAAACAATTTTATATCCACTGAATCCCGTTGCATTACACAAGGTATGGCAACGCGAAAGTATGCAGCAACTAAAGTTACTATTATGCCACAGTGCACAACAACTGGCTTGTCAGTAGATGATTTGACATTTACCATAGAATGGTGTTTATGTCGGTGATGCAACGTTATAAGAATAGACTCTGCGATAACAGCCCATGCTGCTGTGAACTTCGTGGACTTATACGGACATCATGAAACTCAGAGTTCATGAAGTTGTTGTTGCATCGGCATGCTTTGCGGCACCAAGCTCTGAGTTGGGCCCTACCTGTTAGATAAAAGCAGTCGGATGCAGTTTTCGGGATTTTAAAGCAGGGACCACGCAAAAGATTCCCAATATTTGGCCTGCCAACCACAGAGGTAATATTTCACTTGAAGAACATTGCAACCGAGCCTAATTTTAATGTGTCCCAGCCGCCATTAGTGAGCACAATGGATCTTCGGTTAAGCCGGGATTCGAACTTACTACCTTCCAATAATAAGAATGACGTTCTATCTAGGACACCGTGGCTTGGAGTTCATGAAATAGTAGTACAATTCATTAAATTCATCTAAATAAAATCATTATTTTCGGCGGCTGCTTATAGTGGGTCACTGCGGGTTCTGCATGACCAGCCTGAATCCACTTCTGCAAACAGGACTGAGATCGCGACGAATTCATGAGGTAGATGATCACTAAAGTACTCATGCTTAATTCAGCATACAAGTATAGAAATTTCTTAACTGCTTTATGGAGAAGCTGATGTTATTAATGACGTAATTGTAGGGTTCAGGTGAGTACTTGCACTTGGCAAACGCAGTCATTACTATCTCAGGACTTGTGACGCCTCTATACATTAAGGCAGTGGCGGCCTACTTGGTCAGGGTTTTGTTCACATTGTCAAAAGGTAGTGAGTTCGAAGCCCGACTTAGCCGAAGATTCATAAATTTCACGCGTATGTCATGGCGTGTTCTCTAGAATTGGCTAATGAATCATTAGTAGGCCAAAGTTGTAATGTTCTACAAGTGAAATGATACCTCTTGTTTGACAGGTCAAATACAAAAGCCGCTACTGTTTAGTTCTTGCTTCTAAATTATAAAGACTCCCACAGGACATTTTAAATCTGAACCCCATTTGCTCTGTTCTTTTTAAATCAATTTAAAGTTAAATCTGATTTAACTTAATATTAAAACTTTTAATTTTATTGAAATTGCTGCAAAGTACGGAAATACAAGCTGAATCAATTGTAACAAAAAAGGGGCACAATTACTAGCTAGACGATTCATAATCGATAGAATCTCAAACAAAAAAAAATCAAAACAATTTCCATCAGATAACTGTTATAGTTTATTAAAAACGTTTAAAAATAAAATATTTTTTCATAGTTCAAAATTACACATCAGGATTTTTTCTCACAAATGCTTACAAATTAACAGACTGGAGAAGGAGGGTTGTTACCACGATAGTCCTTCCTTTACCAATTACCTTTTTAAAACACCAGTCTATAGTTAATTCTGAAGTTTCGAAAGGGTGGAGGATTCCTCCCTGACATCATTGGTACGCGGGCAAAAACCTGGCTCTTCATCGCCCTCAATTGTGACAGAGCCTCTAGAAGAACTGCAATTTCCAGACTAACAGGTGGCCACACTAGGGGTCTCACCTACTACGAAGGCAGGAAAGTCTTTGAAGTCTTTTCTGAATGAAAAACTGAGCAGGTTTCTCCTACTCACACCCTGGACTGTTTGGGATTTTCCAGAGAAGATATACACTCATCCCCCTTCTGGTCTTCAATTTCCTTAGAGTCAACGTTCTGATGGAAATTGTCTGACTTCGTCAGACATTTGTAGGATAAGCCACAGCAACAACAAAATACCATTAACAAAAGGAAATTTTCCCGAATAAATACTAGTAAATTTGCTGAAAAATGTATTAGATAAAATTAGAATAATCGAAACTTCACCTAATACAGTTCAAGTAGGACTCTGATGAAGATGCAGAATTTAATGTCATTAATGTGTGGAAATAAATAGTAGGTAGACCACAGTGAATAAAAAGTGTACTGGCTATTATTGAATACAACAAGCAAAACTATGATAAATAAAATGATGGACGGTTGAAATTCATTCCTCCTACTTAACATGAGTACAGTGAAATTTTAAAGACAATGTGAGCTGAAATACAGCTTACGAAGAAACCATTTATATTGATGATGAATCAATTTAAAGACAGTAATTCTTGCAATATTGGATATCAGGAGCAGAACAATTATTCATATTTGCTATAAGGTTTTCGGGAGCGAGGGAGTCACTTTGGTAAGTAAAAGAAATATATCAGTCGAAATTCAGTATAACCAAAAATTTCATTTCATAAATATATATTACTTTTTAAGAGTTCCAAAACAGTTGCACAAATAATAAAGTACCTTATAATTCCCACATTGTTAGATAAAAAATGCATATGCAGTAATACAGAACATATATTTTAAAATTATTACTTAAAAAGGAATTTTAAAAAATAATAAAGAAAGATGATAAAATATGTTAAGTTAATAGATTTTGCAATTAAAATATCCATTTGATCATTTGTAGAGTGAATATCTTCACTAATGATTTTAAAATAATAAAACTATTGATACTTATTATATAATTATCATTCATCGAATACTATTTAAACAATCAGTTTAATTTTACATAGTTAATTTAATTCTGACTGATTTCTCTTTCATTTACATTTAAAAAGCTTATTCAATCAGTAAATGTAAAATAACAGAGATGTAATATAACATATACAGTCTGAGTAAAAATTTTAAGGACAGTAGACCTTTTTGAGAAAATGGAAACATTTAAACTAAGGAATTAAAATACCATTTGATTTAAAATTATTGAGCGCACAAATAAAAGTAAAAAAAGTAGAAAGATTAATTTGAAAATATTTTGTAATTAGAAAATATTGTAGAACACACAGATGAATATCTGACACTGAGTAAAAACTTTAAGGTCAACACAGAAAATAACATAAGAAAAAATTACAAACTCTTAGATTGTGTAAGAGCAATTTCTTTGAATTACTTCAAATATTCTTGTTTTCTTAGATAAAACGAGTTTTTGACAACGGGTAGTGTCTGTTTTATACCATTCATCGTCGATAGTAGATTTCAGCTATGTTGTTGATGTAAAATATCTCTCATTTGCATCAACTTTTCTTGCTAAGTCACCCCAAAGGTTCTCGATTGGGTTGAGGTCAGGTGATCTAGCTGGCCATTACAGTTTCAACATTGTTAACAGGGAACTAATTTTTTGTGCTGTTATTCGAATGGATCAATGAATTGTCTAGCTGATATTTCCAATTTTCTCCAGCAAAATAGTCAGCATTTGGCAAAGGATGATTTGTTAGGACATTTTGGTATCCTTGTGAATTCATTCTATCTGAAACGAGTGCATCTGAGCCCACAACACTGTAAGCAAAACAGCACCAAGTCATAACAGACCCTCCACCTAATTGGCACTTGGAGAATATTTCTTATATCATACCAGTAGAAGTTTCAGCCATCTGGTCCATCCAAATTCCATTGTTTTTCGTCAGAAAAAATAATTTATATTCATTTGGTTGTCCCAGGTCATGACTTTCTGGCCAAATTTCAAACGCTCTATTTTGTGTCTCTGCAGTAACTGAGGTTCAGTCAATTTCGCTGTATAAGTGTACCTTCCAGACCTTCTAATTGTGTTATAAATCGTTTTTTGACAAACCCATAAACCTGTTGTCGGGAATCAGTTTCCTGGTTGAGTACTTTCCAGTAGATGCTGGTTTGAAAATTCTTCTTCCAACAAGCGAGGACAAAGTTTTAGGTCTTCCCCCGGTATTCTTTTCACCATAATTGTCTTTCAATTTTAAAAAATTGTTGACTACAGTCTTTGATCTTCCTATCTTTATCGCAATAGCACGACTACTCATTCCTGTTGAAGACAAAGCTTCGATCCATCCTCTTTCACGATCAGTAAACTTCTTACCATTCGGCATCTTCACAAAGATCACCAATACTTCGAAGAAACGTATGACACATACGAAAAAATTGCTAAGTTATCACAAGCTAGTAGCTGCAATGGTAATTACATGGTTATATTATATTTATTTTTAAAAAAGGACTGGTGGCCTTAAAGTTTTTACTCAGGCAGAAATACTAACTTTGTAAATAACGTGTTTCTCCTAATTATGTATTTACAAATTATATTCATAGCATTTATTTCTTATCAATGAACTATAATAATTATTTTATTTGAAAATTCTTTTTACTTCATTTTACATTTTCTCAAAAATTTTTACTGGCCTTAATGTTTTTACTTAGGTTGTATAGGTTGTGTTATATATATATATATATATTTGTTTGGTAAAAATTTAATAAAAATTATTATATATTAATATTTGTAAAATACTTGTTATAACATGTATTATTATTGAAGCAATAATTTAAGAATGCTTCATTTTAGTTGGAGAAAGTAAGATTGATGATATGCCTATATGTAACATTAAATCACAAAAATATCAGATTCCAAGGAAATATAAAAAGGTTATAAACTCACTTATGAATTCATTTGATGGATTTTTGTAACAATCGTAGGAAGGTACTGCAATAGCCAGAAATCTCGTCCAGTGAGACATAAAGGGAAAAAAAACAAATATTAGCATTTCTAAAAATTTAAACATGTTATAAATCAACAAACATACTTCACAAAGAAAGTTGTAAATAAATTTTATAAATAACTATCAATTATATTCAATTTTTAAATTAAAATTATATTATGTTTATACATAAATAACTAATGACAGTCAAAATATATTTATTGAAAAAAATATTGCAATATATACAACCAGCATAAATTATTAAGTAATTTACTTAATTAACCGATATTATTTTAAACTATCAACTAGGATTATGTGTTATGCTTTTTCTCAGGAAGGTCTTCTTTTCCGTCTCTCCTTTAATGTGAATACTCCTTCGGGTGCCGCATTTTAGGATTCTTTCCTACTGTCATACGACTACTCACACCTAGCTAACTGAGTTCTGGGTCCCTGAGGACAATTTCTGGTAATTTTAGTTCCATTTACAACAGACCAGTAGCTCACACTCTGTCTCAGAGTCCCTGGGCGGTCTAATTCGCTCTTTGTTCTCCCCTGGCTAGGGAGACTCTCTCTTATCCCTTCCTTTGATATTTCGATCTGATTATGGAATCTACTTTACCCACTGGACAGGACGCCTTTAGGGCTACGCAAAAAATTATGCTGGAACGACTGTTTGCCAGGCTAGATGAAGTCTGCAACATGTTGAATGATATCACAAACTCAAATGAATTTACCTCCGAAGATAAGCAGAAGGTAAGCAATATTACTCATTTCATTCTAATTATTGAAATAATATATTAAAAAATGTAACTATTTAGATATAATATAATAAATAAAACCTATCTATTGATATTATATAATATAGATAACTCTCGTTAAGATACACATGAATATATCAAAATTTTTTAAAATATTTATACATTTATGCAAATTATTAACGAAAAGATGAGAAAGCATGTAAAACAATGGGACGTGTGCATTACAACTACTTACAATATTGATTTAAAACTTAAAGTCTAATTAAGCAAATGATATCTAAGAACGCTATATTTGTAGAAGTACCAATACGTACATTTTTCAAAGACAGTGCCTAAATTTAAGAACATAACATGGAAAGAATACTACATAGATAGCTAATTTTAAACATTAGCTAGCTAATGCAATTTCTCACCATGTATTTAAGACATGTATTACTAAATAATTGTAGGATAAATTAGTTAAAATTATACTTGAGCAAATATAAAGTTAGAAAAACATAAAATACCTTGAATATATTAATAAAATAAAAACAAATATACAGAAAACAAATGAAAAAAGTGTTTTGAATAAATATAAAATGAAAATCTTGAATAAATTTAAATAATATAAATTATATCAATAGATAAAGCTTATGTTTATATACAATAATATAAAAAGAATTATTACAAAACTTTAACATTTACGTAAAATATTAATAAAATATGGGAGCTTACCAGACACGTCTTGAGTGTAGCGAGTATTAGTTGATGACTTCATAATTTGAATAATTATTCCCTCAAACGGATAGCCACAGTAGCAAACTGATAAACCCCACATTTCTTTAGAAACTAGAAGGTTTTTACAATATTGATTATTAAGTTATATTGATTTAAAACTTAAAGTCTAAGTAAGCAAATGATATCTAAAAACACTATATTTGTAGAAGTACTAATATGTACATTTTTCAAACACAGTGCCTAAATTTAAGAATTCATAATTTTATAAATTTTAAATTCTAGTACATAACATGGAAAGAATACTACATAGATAGCTGTTTTAACAGATTAGCCAGCTAATGCAATTTCTCACCATGTCTTTAACACTGGGAATATATGCAATATGTTCATATGATTACAATTAAAAATGTACTAATTTCTTTAATAAAATAATTATAGGATAAATTAGTTAAAATTATACTTGAGCAAATATTAAGTTAGCAAAACATAAAATACCTTGAATATATCAATAAAATAAAAACAAATATACAGAAAACGAATGAAAAGTGTTTTAAATAAACATAAAATGAAAATCTTGAATAAATACAACTCCAAAATTTTACTGAAACTATAAATAGAATCAAATATACTTACTTTAATAATGAATATGCCCGAAATTTCTTTTAAACGAAATATTCATAACATTTTTTATAGTAAAATCTTTTCCATTATTGTTAAGCTAATTACTATTTAATTAATGAAAAGACTTGATGCCTTATACAGTTCAATAACTACACAATTAAGAAATGAATACTTTAGTCTCGAAACATAAGTTTTGTTCAATACAAGTAGTTTTTTTTTCAAACTATCATTATCTTAATATTACTTTTTTAACGTAAGAAAACAATTCAATAAAGAGACCCGTGTCCCTGGAAAGGAGGGTCCTGTTAAATGAGGCCTCAGAGATTAGCACATTACTTTGGCCTCTGCTTCAGGTAAACGGGAGGTGTGTTGTGGTCCTCAACGCATCAATCGGCCTTATGGATCAAGCGATTGGTACATCTACTGAGTGACTCGTTAAGGATGGAGGCCACTTCAGGGATGTACTGTGAGCGTATAGGACCTGGCTAGCACTGGTGCAGCTGATCTGCATCCTCTTGTTGGACTCGGTGGTGGGTGGTGCGGTCAGTTTCTGAAATTTTATATTTATACTCAATGGAGAGTAAAATTTTCACTTTTCTCCCACGGGAGCAGCAATTGGAAATTTTAAAACCTAAGTTTTTTGTAATCAAAAGTAGGGAGGGCAATTTTACAACTGTGTCTCCTTTCCTTATTGAAAAAGGATTATCGGGAATAGTTGGGGAAGTCAGAAAAGTTCAAAAGATGCGCTCGGGTGACTTGCTTGTAGAGGCTGCATCCGACTCTCAAGCAGCTATTCTGGCCAGTATGAAATCATTCGCAAACTTGGAAGTGACTGTCTCGCCTCATGGTAACCTCAGTTTCTCTTGTGGTGTTATCTCGGCAAGGGATTTATTATATTCGCCGAAGGAGGAGAT
>JAJQOW010000743.1:0-85724 GCA_037975125.1 Latrodectus hesperus | reverse complement strand
TAACTTGAATAATTTATAAATTATTATGCTTCTTTGATTAAGTACAATGCTTACTCTTTTATGAGAGGTAAGTATTTTTTAAATTATGAGAGAAATATTATATAAAAAACATGTGCCTTTTAAATTTAATTCCTTGTTACTATTCTATTCTTTTAATTGGCAATATTCAAGTATATTGGCCGTATATTTCAAGATTTTTTTATTTTTCCAAATAGTGGGAATCATTTGAATTCAAATATATTTCATATTTTTAGGAGGTTTCAAATTCTTGGAAGTCCCGGAGAAGACACAATCATTAAATGTCCACCTGGAATTACAGCTTCAAATAATGTATTTTTAGGTAAACTTTATTATATTGTTGAGAAATATATTTATAGATGTTTATCATAAAATTTGAAAAGCAAATATTATCATCATAAAAACATTATCAGTCAAAATGACATAAAATTCAATAAATTTTAACTGGAAGTAGTATCCTTCATTTTTTGCAAATTTTTTTGAAAAGATAGAACTTAGATAACTAATTGCCAACCTGAATGGTTGGGCCATACAATGTACTGATTTTAGATGGTTTGTACTGTCTTATGGCTACACTGTAAAATCATACAGATTTGTTGTATTTTTAAATTAGTCTGAAAAGATTTTATTTTTAAGGAAAATAAGTAAAAAAATTCTATCCTGTTGATATTTTTTTATTATGGTGATTCAGAGAACACTATCAAAACTAGCAATAAAAAATTGAATATGTTTTTTTTAATTTGTGTGTGTGCTATCTTTGATGTTTTGGCAATAATGATGACCTATGAGAAACACTGGATAGTGACATCCCTCTTTGGAGGAGAAGTATCCTGCTTCACCAATTGCTTAAACATGATTAGTTATTGATCATAGGATTATATTTGCAAGAAATTTAATTTTATTGTTGGTAACTGTAATCCTATTGTTTTGAAGTAGTCTTTTGTCTTTTGCATTGAGTTTGATAACTGCTAACTCAAATCAACATTTTATTTCTGAATTTGGGCTGTTTTTGTGTTTATGATGTCAAAAATTGTAAAACAATGCAATAAGTATTTTTAGATTCTTATACTTAAGAATTTCTTTGCATTAGAAGATCATGTAAAGGAGTTAATTTTGCTTTTGCACTGTATGCATTACTGATATTAAAATTGCTCACATTGGTAAAAGTGATGTTAAGGATTATTTAGATTAACAAAAACATGGTAATTTTGTTAAAATTTTGAAAAAATTTTGAAAATCAAATTTTTTTATTGTTGGAGAAAGTTTATATGAAGCCATTAAAATCTTGAATGTCTTTTCTATTTTTTACTTTTTAGAACAATTTGCTTGTGGCAGTGGCTGATCATACAGGACCATTCTTTAAAAAAATGTTTCCAAAATTGGAATTTACAAAAATGTTTGGGTCTTTGATAAAAAAAACTATTGTTAAAATTGAAAAATGACTCAGGAAAATAATAAGTCATTGGTAGATTTTTTGCGGAATACAGCATTTGCCATTTCTATTGATAGTAGTAGTACAAAGATAACATATCATAAATTTTAATGATTTTTCACATTAAATATGAAAACCTTACTCAAATTGTTTCAAAATTGTAGTACTTGCTAACATTTCTTCTCCCTTTTCATAGCAGCATTTTTAGTATTTGCTTAATTTTCTCAAGTAAAAGAGAAAGTATAAGCAAAAACTTCATAACAAATACACTGTAATAACTTAATAAACTGCTTTTGGCACTTTTTAAATAAAATAAAAGCATATTGCCCGTGAAATGTAAAATTAAAAATCATATCCTTTGTTTCTTCTCTTTATTTATAAATTTATTTAATTAATTGATATGAAGAATTTTAAAAGAAGACATTAATAATTTTCTAATTGTTGGAATATTAGGTGATAGATTAATACTGTTCTTATTTTAAATTTTGTTTTCTTTCCTGAAAAATTATGATTCAAAGTAAAATATTAAATTTTGTTTTCATTCGTTTTGTGATTTAGCATTTTTTGAGCAATATTTATTCTCACTCTTTTCTGTTTTTGATAAAATGTATACTTGTTATAGAAAATAAAAGTTCATTTATCTTCATTAATATCTCATTAACAATCTAATAAAATACTCTAAAATTGAAATGATCTTTTTGGAAACTTTTCTGTTTTAAATTTGTGACTTGTTTTTCAAATCTGACATCAATTTTTGTGTAGAAAAATTCTAATGTCAATTTTTCTTAAATTTAAATATAATTTTTCTTGCATAGCTATTTTATCTAATTTTCTTTGTATACATTTATGTATTTTTAATTAAAAAACATTCAGTATCTATCAGAATCTAACTTTGATAAAAATATTTGTGCTCAACTTTATATATTACCTGCCTGTAAAAAATTTGTCTTTAACTAGCTGTTTATGAATTTTAGGGGAAATTAACAAAATTGGAGATAGATTACTTCTAGCAAGAGGAGGATGTGGGGGTGGTCCTCAAAACGGTTACCTTGGTCAAAAAGGTCAAATTATATCACTTACTTTAGATTTAAAATTACTGGCGGATGTAGGGTTTGTTGGGTAAGTTTATTTTTGAAAATTATATATATATATTTATATATATTTCATCTTAAGTTATATAAATTCTAAATATTAGTTATATTAAAAAAAGTTTTATGCTTAAAGAAATATTATATCTTAAATTTGAAATCAGAATTTATATTTTCCCATACAATGGGCTTAAATCTGTTAATATAAAGGAAGTAATTAAATGCATTATGATAAAAATGAGATCAAGTTTCTTGGTAATAAATGAAAAGCTGAAATTAATTAAATAAGTTATAAATTCTTTTAAATATTTGCTATAAAAAGTATTAAGATGTATATGGACAAATTAATTATTAAGAATTATATTATTGTGTACTTCCTTTATTTAATTTTTATTTTAGTAATCCTTTCTAATAGAAAATAAATGTACATTTTTTATCTTTAGAATATTAATATAATCATGGAATAGTAATGTGAGAATATCCAGGTGGGAGTCACAACTGGATAAGAAATACAGCATTGAGCAGGGATTTTATTCAGCTTCACCTATTTTACTTTTAAAATGCTTATCTAAAAAGAACTTAAGAAAAAATCAGATGACTGATAATGAATTTTTATCTTAGATAAATGAGTCTATTCAAGAAATTAATGCATTTATACTAAAAAGAATAATTACAAAGCAATGTGCACTCTTATTGTTTATTTTATAATAAAAGAAGGTTTAAAATACAATTTTAATTAATAGATTAATTTCAAAAATTAAAATTTGCACTTACGTATGTAGACATCTTTATGAAAAAATCAATTACATTTGATAGTCCAGATATATAATCCTCTCATATATTATGTTGTTTGAATTGAGATTTATTTTCTACTCATCTATCTTTTGCTTATCAAGTATTTAATGAGAACATTATTTATATCTCATAAAATTTGTATTTTTACAATTATGTCAACAATGCTATTGTTTTGCAGTGATTCTATTATATATTATGCTGCAATTTGTACTGTTATAACTTTTTTCTTTCTATGTACAGTCCATAAACTATTTAACTTACTAGAATTTATTAATAAATATATAATCTACAAATAAAATATTTATGTTATGTGCTGAAATTGAAAATGACTACCTGGAATGGAATGAATTGAAATTTATATCAGATATCAGATTCTGGCTAATTTTAGATAAAAAATTGCGTTTTACTTTGAAATTTTGATGGCAGTGTTTTTAATATATTTAAAATGTAATTCAAACTCCCTGTAAAACTGCTCATGTTTCAATGTAAGTAATTTAAGGTATATAACATTTAACTCTGTAGTTTTTCTTGCTTGTAGAAAGAAGCATATGATTTTCTTCCAGTTTTTAAAATTTTCATTACTGCATCAGATTTCACCTTCATGCATCATTCCCACAGTGTAATTTTTTTAATAATTATATTTACTAATTTTATTTATATCTTTCACCTTTTTGGCAAATGTTTCCCCTTTTTTCAATCCATATTAGACAAATTCAAAAATCATCAAAATTTTTGTGTCTTTGTTCAACTCAATGTATTGTATATAAGAGTTATCTAATATATATTCTTCTATTTCATTGATTTAAAGTTTATTTTATTTCATAACTAGGTAATATCCCTAAAATCTAAGTGCACATTTTTTCCTATTAACATCTAGTTAAGTAAGCTTGTGATATCTTAGGTATCAACTATAAATTCATTAAACCAGATATAAAATGATTTATGAATGCACAGAAGTGGATACATTCATTTAGTAATAAATATGCCGAGCTGGCAGCCGAATGGTTAGCGCTCTTGCCTTCAGTTCAACAGTTTGTGGGTTCGAATCCCACCTTGGGCATGGATGTTTGTAGTGGTTCAGAATCCACTTTAAACCGTAGGTCCCTGTCTAATTACCCCTCGTGTGCAAGAAAATGACCGTTGAGCGACAAATAAACCAAACCAAAACCTAGTAATAAATATGTAACTAAAAATGAAAATTGTTGGACAATTAGCAGTGCAAGAATCTATGTAAAAATTTTATTTAGCTCAGATGCAAATAAATTTATCTAATTTTAATTTGAAATAAATTTATAATGCTTATACTTGATTTTTTCAAAATATACTAACTTTTAAGATTAATTAATATAATGAGAAAAAATTTCAGTTTTTCTTTCAAAATCTCATTTTTAAAGTAGAGTCTTCTGCAAATAATATATATTTTATAAATATTAAATAAACAGATGAAAATATATTATTTTACAATGGATGTTTTTAAATTTAAAATATGAATTGAATATCATTTGATAAGAGTAAAGAATATTATATTTTTCTTCTCTGATATTGTCAATTCATTCTTTATTTATATTCTTTATTCAAGCTGACCAAAAGGCATAATTTGTAAATATTATATAAATAAAAATCTGGCGAAAATTTTTAAGTTACTTTATTTCATATAAACCTGCAATTTATCACATCATATTTGATAGTGTTTTTATAAAACATTTTTTATTTTAAATAAAATATCTAATAGGTATTTTTAAGAAAATGTTCATAATTGCAAACAATTATCTAGCATTTTTTTGGACAAATTCATATTTAATCAGTGTTTTCCTTAACGATTTTAAGTATGCTTTAAATTCTTTGAAAACTTATGACATTATTATTCTAGAAAAAAGAAAGCTAGAAGCATTGAAAATAGTGAAATAAAAAATATTCTTTTATCTATTTAGGTACCCTAATGCTGGGAAGTCAACATTATTAAGTGCTTTGTCTAATGCAAGACCAAAAATTGCCAATTATCCTTGTAAGTAAAATATCTTTAAAATGATTTCTGAGTTGTTAATAAAATAAAAATTAAATATTTTCCTTACTGCTTTAAATTTTGATTGTATAAATTATGAACATTTCTTTTTTGCTTATTGTTCAAAAATGCATTTTGTGTACTAATGGATTATTTTGTTATTTTCTTTATTGACAGTTAATTTTTTGCATTTTTTTTCAATTTATACAATTTTAATTAATTGCACTATTTATATCAGTGAAATTATATTTGATATTATAAAAAATATGCAATCTATATAAAACTAAACTAAACTCACTGGCATGACTATCATTAACTTGGGCCAAGGTATACAGTGCTCATAATTGCTTTTTTGACTGGGTGTCCTGGGGTGCAAAGCATATATCCCAGTTAGATGGTCAGCCTAATTTGAGGCTCTCAGTGTTTAGTTCCCAAATATACTTGGTATAGTTTTATATGTTCTCTGAAGATATGGAAGGTTGAGATATATATTAATATTGGTTGAGATATATATTAATATTTCTTTTAAGTTGTAAATATGGCTCCTTCTACATATATACTGAAAATTGATACTTCTTATCAAATTACGCAGGCAGACAAGAGTGGTGACATTCTTTCTCATCTTTTCTTTAACTGCACAGATTGCCTGAGTCATTTATCTATCTAGTGGTCATTCCCATAGTTAAATTTTCTATTTATAATGATTTAGTTTTAAAGAATTGACACTTAAATTTTGTTTGAAATTGTAATTCATTTTGTCCACTCAGATTTTTTTTTAAAATCTAACATTGTTCTAGTTTGTTATCTGTTTAAATCTAACTTTTAAATCTTGATTTGTTAATGCACTTTTTCTTTTGCTTAGTAGGTGTTATTTGAAACACAGAAGTATTCTCTCGCTCAGTTTTGCAACTTTCATAAGACATACATGTTTATTGAATAATAGTCATAACATTTTATTAAGAATTTTTTATTGTGATTATTCTCTTCACTCTATGATACAAGATGGAAATTTTCAATGGTAATTGTATCATTTCCATTTAAAGTGAACATTTCTATTAGAAAACAAAATGTTGGTTAAAATATTCATAACATTTAAAAAATTATTTGTGCAATATATCCTTTTAATAAATTGTGTACATTTTCAATTTCTGCATTATACATACTATCTTTATTTTCTTATTGTGTTTGTTAATTTTCTTATTTTATTTGTTAATGATTTCCCCTATTCTTTTTTGAATCGTGTAATATATTGATATAATTGCTTTCACATTTTGATCGAATTAGATGCGTATTTTATGAAAATTTCTTTATTGTTTTTAAAGTTTAAATAAAGTGATCTTTTAAATATTAAAAAATATTTCTTGACATGATTAATTTGTCTTGAGAAATTTTACTGTAAAAAGAAAATTTTTTAATTATTAGTTATTTGTGACAGCCCTATACTGTTATTTCTATTTAATATGCTTCTGGCATTTAGTATTTTTACATAAATAATTGGGATTAATGTGTTATTTTATATAATTTATAATATTTCAGTTACAACTATTGCCCCAAATGTTGGTGTTTTGAATTACAAAGATTTGAGACAAGTAAGTTTACTTAAATATTTTAATGAAAAATTGAAAATATTTTTGAAAGTTTTAAATTATCCTTTGTATGTAATTTAGTTAATTTTGCATTAATAATTTTAGTATTCATATTTTTATTTTATTTTATGTTTAGGTAACTGCTGCTGACCTACCAGGTTTAATAGATGGAGCTCACATGAATTATGGGATGGGTCACACATTTTTAAAACATTGTGTTCGAACCAAAATATTACTTTTTGTTGTGGATATAGATGGCTTTCAGTTAAATCCAATGACTTCACATAAGACTGCTTTTGAAACAATTATGCTTTTAAATAGGGTTTGTTTGGATTAAAAATTTGTTAAATTAGAAATGTTTTTCAGTGAAACTTTTCTTAGATTGTGTAGTAAATAATTTAGTTCTTTATATTTTAGGTTACTAAAATATCTATGTTTATTTTAGGAATTGGAATTATATGATGAAGAATTAGTTACAAAGCCTGCAATTTTAGTTGTAAATAAATCTGATATGGATGGTGATAGTATGAAATTTCAAAAATTGAAAGATGAAATGCAAAACTGTAAAAGTAATAATTTTTTTCTTATTTTTCTATATTTGTAAATCAAAATACAAATTAGATATTTATTCATTTAATTTTTCTTAGATTTTATATATGCAATTCGAAAATATAATTTCTCAAAAATGTTTTTATATAATATTTATAATAAGACTTAACTGCTCATAGTTTTTAAAATATTTTTGATTGTTTTCAGTAATAATCTAAACAATCTATGTTTTTAAAAGATGTATTACAGTTTTTAATAAATAGTTTAATGTTAACATAATAAAAATATGTAACATTATTCCAACATATAACATGCTTTTTTGGTTAAAAAAAAAATAGGAAATTTTTCCAGACGTTTAATATGCGAGACATACAACTTAAATATTTAAGAAAATGAATATATTCTTAATTCATATATTCTTAAATGTTGTTTGCTTTTAAGAAAAATGACGTATCTTATGAACTTAAAAACTTTCATTATCTGATATACCAAGAGAAATTAACTATATTCTTTATTCCTTATGAAAGCTAGCTGATCATCAATCTCTTACTCTCATTCTTAAATAATCATCTTTCTGATTCATGTTTATTGCTGTATGTACTACATATTTTTAAAGTGATTTTTAGTCTATGTCAGATTTAATTTTATTCTATGCTTTTATAATTTTGTATTTTTGGACTGGAATAGTATTTTTTACCCCTTTTTCCATTTTTGTAAATATATTTTCTAGAAACATGCTTTAATGGTATTTTTGATTTTCTTTGATTAATTGTATCATGTCTAAGGATTAAATTAATGGTGTGATTCATTTGGAATCACCATCATTTTTTTGAGAACTCTTATCAATTTTCTTATGCATTTGATTGGATCTGTACATGTTGCAAAATAAATGACTTTCTGAATTTTTTAAGGTATCAATATGCTTTAAAAACATTTTTTACAGATAAACTGTTATTGAATATCAATCCTCATTGTGAATATCTATTAAAACACCATTTAAGAAAAATTAATTTCAACACATTTCTTTTAAAAATGATTGTTTTAAATTCATATTGTCTGTTAAGGAAGAAAGCTATTAATATTATTTGTCATTGTCTTTTATATGGGAATCATTTTACTCTTTTCACTGAAATTTTATATGGGTACATCCATTATATAAGGATAAATTAATTTATATATTTAAGTCTATAACATGCTTCTGAAAGTTCATCAATTTATTGTCTATATCTTTTGGAAACTTTTGTGTTATTTTTATAAAATTTGCTATTTAATTTATTTCCCAGAAATTTTTTTCCCTCTTAGAACTAAATTATTTTATACCATAAATTGACTTCACTAACTTAAAGTTACTCTAAGGCTTTCACTTTTATTTATATTTTGTAATTATTTGAAGGCTAATAAGTATTTATTGTTTTTTATTATATTTCGTATATTCTGGCAGTTTTCTAGTATTAAATTCACAACACTTACTTTTTCGTTAACTTTATTTAGGTTAATGCTAATTTTGTTCCTTTATGATAAGCATGCTTTTTCTGTAGTATAATAGTTATAGTTGTTTCATTTTTCTTGCACTCACATATGAAAAATCATAAACGTCAAATAACTTTGCTACTGCATGAATTCCATTCTTTTTTGCAAATAGATTGACTTTCTATTTGAAATCTGCACTACACTTGGCAGGACTCATTTACTATTACACTATGTCAACAGAAATGTAACAAAGGCAACTGTAAATTACTAAAGCTTTTGATATTTATTTTCAAATCATTACTTTCATAATTCTTTCATATTTTCAAATCATTACTACATAAAATCCAAACGAAAAAATTCCTTCCGTAACGACGCATTACGTTGTTCTCAAAATCCATATCTGAATCGTCTGAAGATTCGGAAGCAGACAGGAAACGATTTAAGAAAGCTCGATGATCAAAGTTTTCAAAACGAAAAATTTCCAAAGAATCATCTTCATCGCTGGAACCTATTTCTTTATTCGACCGACACAAATGCTGGTTCACGATCGAATGAGCTCAAGGGAAAATAGCCGTCCTATTTATACATCAACAAAAGTTTTTTTTCCTTTCTGCTGCTTCACGATTGAATGAGCTCAAGGGAAAAGAGCTGTCCTATTTATACATCAACAAAAGTTTTTTTTCCTTTTCCTTTCTTTCTTTGTTTCTTTTCTTCTTTGTTTCAATTTTATTCACTGTACATTTTCTCTTTCAGAAAATCTAATGATTGGAAAAAGATTTTCTGCAAATTCATTCTGGTCTAAAATGTAATTTTACTTTAAATTTTATCCCCCATTTTATCCAACATGTTTGAAGTAATACATCAAACATGTGTTGGGTAAAATGGGGGATAAAATTTGCGTTCAAGGAATAATATATATATGCTAGGAAATAATTAAAGAAGTATTTCTTGTCAAATTATTTCCTTACATACACATATTATTTCAATTATTCATTAATTCAATGAACTATTTGAAAGCCTATTATCTTTGAAAGTATGACTGTTTCATTAGAACAATTTCATTATAAATTTTATACTATATTAACATCAAAGAAAATTAAATACTACTTTTTTTCTAAAAAAATAGTATAGATATTTAATGAAACAATTAATCTTCTCATCCTGAGTTGAATATTTAAACTATTAAATAGTCTTAGCTTTATATTTCTATCTGTAATATCTTTAGATTGCTATTGAAATATACTAATTATACTGTTAAATGCTTAATGATATAATCACCGTTGTTTTGTCATTAACTAATTATATATTTGTTAATTATTTTGTATTAAATTAATATAAAAGAATTAAACATATATAAGTAAATTTATAAATTCATTATATTTTGTAGATTTTATTCTTTTCTGCAAGAAAATATTTTATAAATGTGTTTACGTATGGAAAAATAAGTAGAAATGCACTATAGATGCTTATTTGACTCAGAGTTAAAACAATTCTGTATATTTTAATGGCCAAATTTTTTACCAACAGTCGCAAACCAGATTTTGACTTACCTTTCCTTATCATTAAAAAAGCGACTTTTTCAAATTAGTAATGTTTTCTTTTTTATTTTCAAAATTTCTTTGCATGTATTGTAATTGCATAATAATCCTATATCTTTTTAAATGGTAATTGTTTTAGCTTACATTATAATAAATGAATTGATATATTTTTAAAGGATATATTTTATTTGACATATTTTTTATTATGGTTTGATAATTTTGATGAAGTAATTGAAATTTGATTATTTTTTACATTCATTTCCATATTCAAACATTTTAATAAAATATTTTGTTCTATGAATTATTTGTTAATTTTATAAAAGTGTTGCTATGATAAACTTCCAAAATGCAGAGTCTTAGCTAAGAAAAATAGACTTCTAGTTGATTAGTTATTTTAGTAATATTGCTTAAATTTTGAATAGATAATAATGAACTGTATGTTCTGACTGATAATTCAGACACCCAGTTTTTCTTAAATTGAAAGCATAATTTGATGCATTATGTTGAATATCCTTTTTTATTCTATATATTCTTGTATATTGTTAAAAACTTTTTGACACAGTAATTTTACTTTTTTTTAAATTTGTAAAATAAGAAACCAAACAATACAATTAATTACTATACTTTGTGATTACTTGCTTAGAATTTTAATTCTTTTAAATTAAAAATAAACTTACTGTTTATTTATATTTCTCTACAAATCTTTGAAAAAAATTAATCACTTGAATTAAAAATGAAGTAGAGCTAAATTTTTGTGTATTTTTTGCAGGAATCATTAGCAGTTTTCCAGATGAAATTAGGCCTAATTCACTTGTAAAATTTGATGCCATAATCCCTGTTTCTGCAAAAAATGGGGATAATGTAATGTTTTTAAAAGAAAAAATTAGAAAACTCATTGACATTTATCATGAAAAACGTGTTATTAAGTACACTGAGAAAAGTTACAGAGAAGACAATGAACAACAAATTATATATGCATAATAGTTATGCTGACATATTTTGTATCAAGTATTTAATGTAATTAAAAAGAGAAAATTGTCATTTTTTTCCTTTAATTCCTGAAATATCTTACAGAGATTTTACGAATGTAAGCTTTCAAATGATTTAAAAAACAGAGGTCTCCAAAGGGTATAGAATTTAAGACATATGAAATATGTATATTGAAACCTAACTTATACTATTTAACACTGTACAAATTGAAAATTTTTCAATAATATAACTTTCTACTAAAAATATTAAAAAATTCTATTAAATTTAGAATAACAAAGTTCTAAAAGAAGTTTTTTTTTCTCTAAAGCAAAGGAACAATGAAAAATTAATTGAAGTGAATTTCTGGCATTAGAATTTCATCTGTATATTGTAATAAAATTAAATGCAAAATAATTGCTGGATATAAATAACATTCTTCTTATTCTTATTTTAAAGAAAAATAGAGCAGTTAATTTTGAGTATCATAAATGCTGGATTTTTTATAATTTTACTTTTATGGTGGATGTGTTTAAATGTTAATAAACTTTCATTTTTATATTTTAACTTATGAGTGTATTTTAAATAAATTGCATTCAAATATTTAATATATTAATAATTATTATATTTTAAACTATATTAACAATACTTACTAAATAAACTTTTCTATTTTCAGCCCCAAAAAATGTAAACCATTTCTGCCTGATAGTTTTTCCTATAAAAAAAAGTAAAAATAAATAACAAAGAGCTTAAAAAAATAAACTTATAAATCAAAAGTTTAAAAAAAGAAATCACTTATAAGAATAATTCTTTTCATTTACTAACTATTTTTTTTTTATCTTTTTTAAGTTTTGTTGAAATTCTTTCTGTTTATTTTCCTTACTAAATATATTCTTTAAATGTTCATTGTGAAAATATTATTAACTAATGAAAAATATTTTAGGGCAAGCATAATAATATTTGAGTAACATTTAATCATTTTTAAAACTGATTTTTTATTTGTTTAATATATGTTCATTATTAAACAATCTGAAAATATATTAAATAGACTCTTAGAGTCTCAGAGTATACAAAAGCTACTCTTAGAGTATATTATTGATGAAATTTAAAATGGCCAGTTTTTTTAGTCTTAATTATTATTTGTCTTAATCAAATAATTAAAAAATTTTCAAAAATATTGTTTTGTAAAAGCTGAGAATTTATTTGTTTATTTATTTATTTTTTTTTACAAAAGGCTTAATACATTACTAAAAACATTTTCCGTCAAATTAATCAAAAAGTTTTCAAACATAATTAATACATTTATATGTACAGCTGGTTATCAAAATATTGGAATCTCTTATAAATAAAAATAACAGTTTTTAATGCGCTTTATAAGCATTAATAATAACAGTTCCAGTTTTTTTATAATCGTAGCTTCCAATTTTTTTTTATAAATAGGAGTGTATATATTTTAGTTGCATATAGTAACTTGTTAAAGTTCTGTAAGTTTCAGATTTTTTAAAAATTATGAATGTCAGACCTTTTAAATTTTCAAAAAGGTCAAATTGTAGAAAATCATTTAGCTGGAGCAAATGTGGACAAAACATCCCAATTTGTAGACTTTTATAGGGATATGGTGTCTAAGTCAGAACGACATACACATATAAGACAAGCTCAGCTTAGAAAAGTAGTGGATGAAAAGAAAAGGCTCAGTGAAAGAGATCGATGGCTATTGAAACAGAGTGTAATGTCTTAAAAGCGAACAGTTGTAACTAAAGGGACCATACAACTCAATCAGTATCTGAATTTTCCAGTATCAACGATTACAAATAAAAAGCATTTTCATAAACAACATTTACAGCAGAGCTAAAATCCCATGCCATTTGTCGCAGATGTTAATGCCAAACATAGTCAACAGTGGTGTCACACAAAACTTTGTCGATTGATAAGTGGAAGAAAGTGAGGTGGTCTGAAAAACAGTTTTTCACATTTTTCCCTACAACAAGGCAGGTTGCACAGGGAATATGACAGTGATTTTTTCCTTTTAACTGTCAAGGAGGTAGATCTGCTATGATATTGACAATCATGTCGTGGATTACTACTGTATCAATCATAACCCTGAAAGGATCACTGGGGAGAAACAGAAAAAAAGTTGAACTGACCATATCATCCATGAGGCAAAATTTGTGTTCTGCAGAAGATGGATTTCGATGATAATGCACCTATCTGTGCAGTGAGACCCACACTATACTAATGAAGGATTCTATCTAAATCATAGGTGTTTCCATTGTTTTGATAACCATCTGTATATTATTAATTATTACCCTATAAAAAATTGTGTATGTATGTATATAAAATTTATCAATGTTTTTAATTGAAACTGTTAAATTGAAACATTCATTTGATTTGAACATTTGTGTATTATTTTTCATAAACAAAAATGAAATCAAATTTCTTTTCATTAAAAATATAAATCTATACCATCTTTTTCAGGTTTTTTTTTTTTTTCCATAACATTTATTTATATAATTTCTTTTAGATAAGTCAGTCTTCGTTTTTAATTCATTTTTTAGTATTTATTATATTAAATGTTATTTCTCAGCATTTTGTATAAACTTATGCCAAGCCTGATTAAGGCAAGGGCATACTGGGCAATTGCGCTTATCAAAGGGGCCCCCAAATCGAATAGAAAGTTTATTGTTAAACGAAAGGGGATTTCAGTGAAGTTTTTACCCTGGACCTCAATTGGGATATATAAGGTCCTGAATTTATGTATAAGGAAGGGTAAATTTTGTGGCCAAAATGTATATATATAATGATTTTGTTTATTTATCCCAATATATTTCTCGTTTTTGATTTATAAAATCATTAATGGTATGATAAGTATGATTCATAATTTTCTTGTTTTGTTCTAATTAGTTTTGGGATTATCCAACAGAGCTAAGCAATCCTCAAGAATCCAACAATATCCAAAATTTTCACGATTTTAATAAGAGTTAATGTGCATTGATAATTGTTGGGAGGACAGAAGAAAAAATATGTGTTGAAAGAAAACATTGTTTCATAAGAAAGTTCAGGGATTTTTAAAATCCAATTTTGTGTACAATTGAGTTATGTTGTAAAAATAATATATGTACATCTATATGTTTCATACTATTCTGCATTGTAAATCTACTTTTTATGTATTCTCGTAAAATTCAATTTGCATTTATATTACAAGCTTATATTAATATTGAAAAATTATTCTGGTGTAAATTTCTCTCAGTTTTATATATTTAAAAAATTGTTAATATTTTTTCACCAGTAAATAGGTAAAGTTGTCAAATTATGCATTTTAATTCTAAAATCTCGTTTTTATTTCGACAATTTTTTTCACACTAATGGAAAACTTTAAAAGTAGGTTCATCTAGGAAACAAAAAAATTACTATTTGTTTTTAGGAAAAGAATTTTATGTTATATTGTTGATTAATTTTTTCTTTTGGTATAATAATTATTTATTGATGTACTAATTATTCACATTTTGGAGATTTTTTATACTTTTAAACATATATATATAGCTAGCTATTTGTATAAAATTTAAAACATTTATTCTTTAATAGGATTTAAAATATGTAATTGAATACTAATTTGAAAAAATCTTATATTTTTACTAACTTACTTTATTTCTCATATCCAATCCTATAGAGTCATTGATAAGTTTGCCTGGGAAATGTTCTCCTAATGGAAATGGATAATCACTACCCATTAAGATGTTATCCTATAAATATAAGATATCATTCGTTCCAAAAGATAAACAAATAATTATATTTTCAAACAAGATAATGATCTGATTTAGTTGAAAAAGAATAACATTATGTGCATCAAAATGTTGCTTAATTACTAGTAGAGAATTGTTAACAGATGCGAGAGTTTAATTACTAATAAAAACATAAGTAAAGGTATGTTTCTCATAATCTGGAAACTTTACTGTATCTTTCTCTTGTACATTTTATCATAAGAATATAATACTATATATACAAGTATCCCTTTTCCATTATACCTCCACTTATAATTCTAAAGATATAGTATGTTTATTCAGAGAATCGAATATAATATTATGTAAATATGATTATTTTAATGGCTCAAAATTTTATTTTAAATCAAATTTATTCCAAGCGAGTTTCTTTTTTTACTTTTTTTTTGCACAAATTGACTAAAGAGTGATAAACAAGCTTATTTAGTCAAATACTAAGCAACGCTAAAGCTAGTTGGTGCAAAAGATGGCTTGGTGAAAATTTTGTTGCTTAAAAGTAGCATTACAGTTATAAATTGCCAAAGGAAAAAAAAAAAAAAGCAAAATTTAATTTTTTCGTTGGAAAAAGGTACTATTACATTATATCTACGCAATCGATCATCGATGCAATTGCTGACCAGTTTCCGCCAGAAATAAACTTTGCCTTTTAAATAATTTTTTTCGATAAGTGATTATTATTTAGTTAATTAATAATTAACTATTTATATAAAATGTTCATTACTTTTTAGAAGTTTCTAAAACGTTAAACTTTTTAAAACAATACACTAATCAAATCGAATATTTACGGTTGTAATTTACAATTTTTTTCTTTCCCGTTACGATGATTATCGCACTGAGATATAAAGGAAAAATATTCTATACATTTATAATTATAAAATATATCAAGTTTACAGAAATTTTTAGAGAAAAAACTTTAATTTTTAAAGTTATGCATAGTAATGAAATATGAAAAAATATTTAAAGTAATCTCCTTTAAAATCAATGCATTTTTGTGGACAAATTTCCAAAAAAATTAATTGCTTGAGGACATGTTTGGGGAATAAATAGCATATCTTCTGTTGTGTTCAACAATGGCTGGAATTGAACTCGGGACCTTATGCTCCGAAAAGCGTCCTAACAATAAGTCATGCTGCGCGATATTCTTGAAATTTGGAAGCAAAAAACATTCAACGCTCCCACCCCTCGTCTTCAAAAATAAAACGATGTCTACTCAAGTCCTTTTTTTAGTTTTAGAATATCCGAAAATTACAGCGAGATTAAGTGAATAAACTAGTGTTTTAAAATATTTCCCCCCTAGAAGATTTAACTGTCAATCTTGCTGAATGAAAATATGAATTGTCGGGAGGAAACATGAATCCGTTAATATCCACTTTTTATACATTTCTAGAAAATATTCTGTATTGTACCAATTAGGTATACGTTATTGTTTCTTGTTCTGGCTTTGATTTTGGCCAGTCGCACTTTTATAGAAAACGGTCTTCAAATTTTAATGTAATGTTTTTATTCAAAAAATTAATTTTATACTTTTATTCACCAATTCTTAAATACACAAAATACCTCTAGGTATAATTATAAATTTATCTCTTTTATTATCAAAAAACTGTTAAAATCATTCGATGATTCTAGAAGCTATAGCTTAGTTTCATATCTAAGAATTGATAAAAAATCAATATTGAAAAATTAATAAAAACATTGAAAAAATACAGTGAATTGAAAAATACAATTATATGGCATTCTAAGCGAACGACTGTATTCTATTTACTGTAAATTTGATTCTACTGTTATGAGTATTTTTCTTTACATATTTCAAAATCTGTAATCTGGATATATATATATATATACATATATATATATATATGTATATATATATATATATGTATATATATATATATATATAAGCTATGTTCTGCATTTATTTATTAAAACTGAATTGATCCATTTCGATAATTAGAGATTGTGAAAGATTCTAATTTGAATAATATTGCTGATGCTTTATTTTGAAATTTTTAAAACATATTTTATATTTAGAACCTTCACAATATTTCATTTATTTATAATTCTTAAATAGTAATATATGAAGTTATAAATTTGTTCAATATCTTCGAAATCTGAAACAAGATGCGTTTAAATTACAACCTAAAATTGCATAAAAAAAGATAAAATTAATTAATCGAAGCTGTTAATTTGATAAATCATTTCATTAACTTTATTATACTGTACACAAACATTCTTTTTTTCTCTCCAGAACACATGCCTGGTTTTCTGATAACAAATTTTCATTACATTAATAAGGTTTGAAACCATCTAATAATAATTACGAACAATAGCCAGAATTTATATATAATGCAGAGTTGGAAGCTTATAATGTATTTAATTTATCATTTGTTATGCATAAATTGCTTATTATTTAAAATTATTCATTCTTTATTAACTGATACAATCACATTCCAGTGATGAATAACAGATAATGCGTTTATATACATATAAAAGAACAATTCGAAATCCACATAATTTTTTATAAGATTTTCATATCTATATCGTTCAAGATATTTAAAAAGATGAAGTTGTATGGTGTGAGGTATTTGATTCTCATAAACATTAAAATTTTTCACGTACTTCTCCAAAAGTTTTTAAGAGTAACATCAAGGCATTTTCATCGTGGACCAGTGCGTCTGAGTATATTTTTGGAAGATAACTACGCGGTGGAACATCATTGTCAACTGCACACAAATCTGGCCTTACCTATAATACAGGAAAAAAGAAAAGTTTATTAATATATATATATATATATATATATATATATATATATATATATATATATATATATATATTTGACCAAACTTTATTATATATATATATACAGGGAGATCATAATTAAACTGCAAATTTAAAAACGCTGTAAAAAAAGAACCAAACCACTGGTCAGAAAGATCTGAAATTTCACCAGAATGTACTTCAAGCAGGGAGATTTTGTTTGTCGTGGGAAAAAAAATGACCAATAGATGGCGCTGCACAGGCAGTTATATGCAAATTAACGTCTGGTATAAAATGCTGAGTAGCTTGAATTCTCATTAATTGTCGTATAAAAATCTCAGTGTAAAGTTCTCGTCATGACTCTATCCGATAAGGAACGTGCTCTGCTTGTCAAACTTTATTATAAGAACAGTGACTGTGATGTAACTGCATTAAGGAAATACCGGACACTAAAGGGTTTAAAGAAAGGAGGTGGTCCGGTATCTGTCAGTGCTATGGAGGCGATGATTAAGAAATTTGAAGAGACCGGATCATTTGACGTAAGACCTGTGTGAGGGAGGAAACCTATTCCTTTTGCATCCGTCGAGGTTCTTACATTGTCATTGGAAGAAGGAATGAGTACGCAGGGAACAACCAGTGCAAGGGGAATTGCTCGTTCTTTGTACATGCCCCTCAGAACGGTTTAGAAAATTTTGTGAAGCATTTTGTAATGCTATCCGTATAAAATTACGCACGTTCACCATTTGCTCAATACGGACTGGAATGTGTAATAGGTGGCACGGGGAGGTCGTGTTAGAAGTACGAGGCCTGCAGAAGACAGATATATCGTCCTATCAGCAAAAAGGAACAAACGCACCACAGCTCAGCTGGTGGCAAGTCAGTTTCTTGCTACCTCAGGAAAGCAGATCTCCCAAAAAACTGTTGCCAGACGTTTGAGGGGAGGAGGACTATACGCCTGCAGACCTGTTGTGTGTGTCTCATTGACCAGACAGCACCGTACTGCCCGTTTGCAATGGTGTCGTGAGCATCGCAATTGGACTGAACAGGACTGAGCATGCGTACTATTCTCAGATGAGAATAGGTTCAGTCTGTCATCGGATTGTAGACGCCAACTGATCTGGCGCGAGAGTGGTACTGCTTATCGTCCAGAAAATATCCAGGAAAGGGACCGATATCCGACATGCAGTGTCATGGTGTGGGCCGGCATCATGATCAATGGCCGCACGCCCCTACATGAGGTTGCGAATGGGACTATGACGGGCCAACGATGCATTAACGAAGTTCTACTTCCTCATGTTCCTCTTTTCCGTGGTGCTGTCGGTGATAAATTTGTTTTTATGGACGACAACGCAACAAGTCATCGAACACGTTGTTCAGGATTGTCTAGACAGCGAGGGTATTCAACGCCTCGTATGGCCATCACGCTCTCCAGATATAAACTCTATTGAAAATGTGTGGGATGCTTTGGAGAGGCAAGTTGCTGGTCTAAACTATCCTCCGACAAACAAGAACACCCTCATCCGTGCACTCCCAGAGGAATAAGATAAATTGCCTCAACAGCTGCTGGATAATGTTGTTCAAAGTATGATACGACGTGTGGAATGTTGCATCACACTCCACGGTGGACATATCCCGTAATGATACCTTTCTTCAATGTGCCTGCTGACTTTTACATGCGTTGTTCCATTTTTCCGTATGCAGCATCAAATGAACATTTTTTTTCAGATGCTTCACAGCTTTTGTACTTTCCAGAATAATAAATATTCTTTATTCTAATGTCTGAACAGTGTGGCAACTATATTTTATCCTACTAGGCCTCATGTCTCGCTTAATGTTATGCTACATTGCAATTTGTGATCCGTCCTTAGCAATTGTCCAGCAGTGTATTTTACTGCTAATTCTTATATTATTGTTAGTGAATGAGAATATTTGTTGTACACCGTATATGTAAAATAGTGTTCGTTTTCTAAGGTCCTTTTTTTCATAATTTCTGTTCTTGTGAATTTTTTCTCTCTTGATCACAAAAAAATAAATTAATAAATATATGCTAAATGCTAGCAAATATCCTAGATAAGCTGTATTGTAAATTGTAAAAAAATTACTATAACACAAAGATCAAAATTGCACTTACCAATTCTTGTTTTTCAACAGAAATGGTAATTAAATAGAAACTGACTAGTGTAATACATAATAAATTTCAAATTCCAATTTACCTAATTCTCTCGACAATTACTGATTTATTTATTTTCTTGTGGCATGCCTTTCTATTAATATTGTAGTTTCTTTTATCTAATGTATGTATAATTCTTTCTCATATTTTGAATTCGGTTTATATAAGCATATATAATTTATTCAAAATTTTTAACTGCACAAAAAAAAAAATTATTGAAAAATAATCCTTTGGAATCAGGACAGTAAATGATTTTCATATTCCATCTTGATATATTTATCATTATGTTTTTAATTTCTTACTTTCAGTATCTTGGATTTTCCTGCATTGCATTCCTGCTATGTCTGACAGTTGTTCAGAGCCTGACTAAGGCAGATGCATACGGGGCTGTTGCAACGGGCCTCCACATCAGAGGAGGCCCGCAAATCATATAGAACTTTTGTTTTACGTGGTTAATTGAATAGAATCGTTTGCCAAATCGAATAGGAAGTTTATTGTAATGAAGCAGAGGGGATTCCCAAAGAAGCTTTTGGCCCGGTTCCCAATTGCGTTAAGTCAGGCCCTATAGCTGTTGATATAAGCTAGTGAAAAAAGATGCTCTGTTGTATTTACTTATATATTGGGGTAATGACAATATTGAAACAATCTCATAGTGATTTTTACTTGTAATTAAAGCAATCTGTTGAATAACTTCGAATCTTTTAATCTTGAATTTTTCCCCGTTCATAAAGTAAAATAATTCAGGTTTCGCGATTTTTTAGGCAAAACATCTTCAAACTACAAAAATGGTACTTAATTCCCTCCTCCTCTCCTCCTTTTAATTTATTCTTGAGATGACATTTTTAGCAGGCTTCTTATTTTATAATTGAAATTTTACAAATCTTTTGGGTAAAAATACATCTTATTTAAAATTATGATTTTGAAATTTAGATTTAGGATCAATATATTACCTTAAAACCATGCTCAATGCGTCCTAATGTATATGGAAAAGCTCCTGCTCCATGAGAAAAGCAGAATTTCAAGTTTGGAAATCTTTCAAGAACACCTCCAAATATGATACTGCATATTGCTACTGTTGTTTCAGCTGGCATGCCTTCAATAGAAATGAAAAATTATATTTAGTTAATTGTGTGTTTATGGCATAGATAAAAATATAAATTATCGCTTATTCATTGAAATCTGTTTTAAAATCATCAAAAGGTAACATTACATTTTATTTTGTTTGTTTCCATTATTTTGAATTCTACAATTTAAGTCTAAAACTTTTTAAATGCTGTAACATTTTTTCTTAAAAACTACTAACAAAATATTGCTCTTTTTTGTATAAAATTTTAAATAATACATTTTAGCTTTTATTTACGCATTTAGAGTATCTTTTTTTTTTTTTTTTTTTTTTTAAAGCCTCCTTTTATGTTCAAAAATTTTAAATATGTAAGTCAATTGAATGCAACTGGTTCAGTTTACTTTTGTTTTGTCGTTGTTTCTACACTGATAAAAATTTTTAAATAGTTAACCATTTTTTTTATGTTGTTGCTGTTAATAAATTAGATTCTATGTTGAGAGAGAGATTTTCTTCTTCATCAAAATATTTGTTAATAATTTAATTTATATTCCAAAGAAAATGTAATAATTCATGCAACTCTTTAAATGCAATAAAAAACTAAGCTATATGTATTCCGCCACAGTTGTCTTACAGTAGAAATAAATTTTTACAACACTTATTTTTAATTCATTTCTTTTAAATACCTTTTCCTAATGTTTGGTTCTTATTGTAATCAATTAAGGTTACCGTTTTCGATTAAAATATTTTGAAAAATTTTAAATAAACTGTTTTTTTATAACTGTCTTTCATCTATTTCAGAATGATAATGTACTCCTCACACGTTTTGTTGGAGAACTACAATTAAAGTATCTGTAGCCATAACACTAATTTAATTTCATGTTCTTAAATTACAAATTAATTAATTTTTTTCCTAAATCTCCTTATGTATCTCCATCGTACAATGAGTGATTTTAAAATTGTGTTCGTGACAAAACATACTTTTATTGAATTAAAAATTGGTCATAGAGAGAGAATCTATTAGCAGAGAAATAAAAGTACTGGCTTGTTAATACAAATACACAAAACTAAGAACTATTTAATAATAATAAACAATTTAAAATAAAACAAATCACTATTTTCTCAAAGTTTAAAAAAATCAATGTAAAACAAACTTCTCAACTGGAAATTTTTTCACTCATAATCATCGTTATTAATAATATTTTTAACAGTAAATTTATAGAGATGATTTTGAAAATTTTCAACTAAGGACTGAGGCATCTTTGAATGCATTTTGTGTTTTATAATATAATTAAGCAATTTTTAGAAAAAAATGTTTATTTTTTATATATTAAATAACAACTTAGTACACATTATAAATAATCCCAATAAATATATTAAAAATTAGAATATCGTCTTTGATTTTAATAAAATTTTTATTGTATTTTTGCTGTGAATGTTATGATATAAAACTTGAAAAATTATTAAAATATACATAGTTTACCAACAAGCCAAGGAAGCCAGTACTTGCTCATTCTACCACCTGTTTCCATATCCCAGGGATGGACGATTATAGGACATGAAAGGTCTTCAGCAGTCTGAAATAGTATTACAATGTACTCTAACAGGTTATTTATCATATTCAAGATATAAACATAACACACACACATTTTTATAAATTATTATTTGGAATAAAGCTTATCAACATATTTTCATTTTAATTACAATGAAAAATTATGTGAAATTATATTAAAAAGATTTTGAATACGAATAATTAATTTAAAATTTGTAACATATCAAGGTTCGATTAGACCAATCCAATTAAATGCCACAAATATCCATCCAAAGAGGACTTGTTTCGAAGCCCTCTTCTTGTTTTGGACCTTTTGTTTGTTCACAGTCTCATGAATCCGGTTTGCTATTGGCTAACCAGACCGGATAAGCAACAACAAAAACAAACATCCATCCATCAAACCTTCAATTAAATATCCATTCATTATGAAACACATTTTATCAACAAATATCAAATATTCCTCAAACAAACTGTCATGTGTTTTAATTGAATTATTACCAAAACAAGCAGCTGAAATAAGCAAAAATCGATGCAGGTTCAAGAAATAAAAGTGCTATCTTATCTAAGTACTAAGAAACAAGCACTTGTAATTAATGTACAAAATTTTAAATTTAACTAATGAATTTAAAGTGCAAAAACCATAAAAACTTGTAAACCTATGACCATAATCAGTATGATAAGTCGTATGCATGTTAATTTTTTCTTATAAAACATTATGTACAATATTAACAAAACAAGCATTCTGCTATTGTTTGACAATAACGTAAAAAAAAGATCATTAACATGGAAAATTCACACGTTATAGATACTGTGTTAGATACTAAAGCTGATTCTAATAATTCATTGAATTATATGTATAAAAATGGCAAATCTGAATTAGAACTCCCTGTAAATTATAAACAGCGATGATACCATACTGACAAAATCAAAACTACTGTGCGAAAGTATTATTAGTAACAATGTACTAGATCAACAAAATTCTAATATTTTTTTTTTTTTCGTTTTATAAAATATTAGAATTCTCTGTTATTGAGATGTTAAACTTTATATCAGTACGATATTACATGCAACCCTAATTTAGACTCAATTTAAATAATACTTTAAATATCAGATAAAAAATAATGAAAAATATTTTTAAGAGGTTTTGAGAACCTTTTACCAAGTTGTTATTAATAATTATCTTATAATATCAATTAAGGAAGTGTGTATGTGTAAATATATGTAAGTACTTTATAAAAGGGATCCAGTTCTCGATCATTCAAATTCCATTGGTTGACGTGAGATCCAATCATGACTGATGGTAAACCCAGAGTACCAACGCATCTTTTTAATTCCTCTGCAGCCAGAAGGGGGCTCTGAAGAGGCACCGTGGCTGCTCCAACAAATCTTTGAGGATAGGATTTAACGACTGAAGCTATGTGATCATTTAGAAGACGGCTTAGATCCAAGGCATCTTCCGGCTTAGCCTGTTGTAGAAAAACAATTAGCTGATTATCCTTGTGCGACAATATTTTTTGTGTATCGAGTAAATTAATCGTGCGAATTGGATAAATTAAATATGTGTATTAGATAATTTTATCTTTATATGATAGTTACCTAAAATCCAGGAATATAGTAAATCAGAAGTATACATATAAATGAAATATTTTGAGAAATTAAAAATTTCATAAAAATCAATCAAATTAATTATCTTAAAAATGATAATACAAGCAGAACAAAAATGTTCAATTAATATGATAAAAAAAAGTCTAATAAAATTCAACGGAATTAAGTATGAAACTGCTACAAGCGTAACATCTAAAACATTTGAAATATTGTAAAGATGAAATTTTAATATGTGTTTATTTTTTCTTAATAATAGAAAATCATGAACTAGTATCTTATTTATTCATAATATTAAAAGTTGACGTAAATCCAAACGTTTTGTTAAAATTATAATAATTTAACAAAACGTTTAGAAGTTCGACTTATTGTTTTTATGTATTTTTGTAATCTCTGAAAATTTAGATTCTGTTAGCATTTTCATTTAAATAGTTTCGGTAATGCATATTTCCGTAATTATTTTTAATTTTTTATGTAATAATATTAATTTTATTTTAAACTGTAAAAAAATTTCATAGCAAGCAATATGCATAAAATTTTGTTACTTTAATATTATATTTACTAATTTCAAGTTTATTTTATTTACATGATTTTTATTCACATATGACTTATTTGTTATCTTTCAATTAAAAAATGCTATGTTTTCACCCATCTTTTCTATACTCTATTATGTTTACTTACCCAATAATTAAACATAACAGGAACAGTTGATAGAAGTTGCACGTTAACTCCTAGAATCAGAAAAAAAAGAAGACTTAGAATCAAAAATTAAATTGAATAATAATTAATTGTTAAAAGACAATTCAAGCTATTAATTTGGAACTATATGTTATAAGCAATTTAAAATACTAGTATACATATACGTGTGAATGGAAACAATATTTTTAAGTGTTCATTATGCAATTTCATGTAATTTTAATATGCATATATACATACACTGGCCTCCAAAAGTTAAGGAATAGCTGGTTTTTTGCACTTAATTTGCAAATGAATTTAGAAACATTAAAATGTCACAAAAACATAATAAAAAGGAGCTTTAATAAAGGATGTACCCACCCCTAGCATGAATGCATTTGTGGCATCAACCTCCGATGCCGTCAATTAAGTTGTTGATTATCGAAAAGAAAAGCGAAGATTAAACACCGAGTAAACCATTTTCCAGCTCTTTGACAGACCTTGGAAGAGGACTTAAAGCAGAAATGTATCTACCAAGGTGCCACAGATGCTCTATGGAATTCAGGCATGGAAACCAATTTGGTCATTCCACACACACACACACTTGTTATCATTCATCTGAATGAAATCATTGCCAATTGGATCGGTAAATGGACTGAGATGGATGAAAGATCTCATCCCGATATCTCACTCCAGGGGCACATATGGGTCAGTGTGACCACCAAGGAGATCTGTGTCCAAGCCATTATTCCATCACATCGGTAAGCGTGTGTTTCCAAAGTGTTGGATTGAAAGTATCTAGTGCTTTGTTCCCTTCAGATTAGTATACATCCTGAATCACTCTTCCGTGTGAAGCTGGACTCTTCTTAAAAAGTACAGAAGCCTATCGTTGTCTGGTCCAGGAAACGTGTTCTATTGACCAAGATGAACGGGTTCTTTCTTATCATTCGGTGAGAGGGACAAAAGCAGCTGATAGTCTTGTATAGAGACATGCATAGGGAAGATGTCTTCGCTTAGTACTGGCAGACGTTCTTCTTCCCAATACTATTGTGTGGCCTGCAACAAGCTCTGGCACAGAAATGCTTCTTCTTTGAGTTTCTTTAGCAAGTTATTTTGATCCAAGTTCATTACTCTTAAACTGAACTCTTTCTTAATAAAATTTTTTCACCTTGAAAATTTAGTATCTCAAAACAACAAGAATTTTGTCAATGACGTTTAGTAGGAAACAAAAAAAAGAAGTTTGTCTTTTTGCTTTAAAAATGATTATCTGTATATTACCTCATCGATCATGTTAATTAAAAAATATGGCACTAAATATTATGTTTCAAATCCCCAAAAATATTTTCCTCGCTTTATATTACCCTCACCAAAATTAAATAGTAAGTCTCAAATTTTAACCATTTCTTTTGAAATGCGACAAGAAAAAATAAAGATTTTAACTTGTATTTTAATTTAAACAAACTGATGACAACTCTATTGTGAATTCATATTCCAATACCTAAATCGGTATGATTACAGATTGTATAAATTTAAAATCTGTATAAATTTAAAAATATGTAAAAGGTAAGTTTATGACATAACTCAGGCATTGGATTTATTAAATGGTAATATTTGAATGCAAATATCAACATTTGGTGACAATGTTTTTTACTTGGTAACAATCAAAGAGATAATGCATACAAGTGATTATCAAAACAATGGAAATACCATAGATTTATAAATAATCCCTTATTAATATGGTGTAGAACCGCCTTTGTCATGTAAAACAAGTTAGTCTCACCTAGGAATCGATTCAAACAACAAAAACGACACAAAAACAAGTGCTGAATAATATTTAAAGAAATACCGTGTCATTCTTCAAGGAGATATTGTGAAATGTCTAATTTTTCTTAACTTGAAAATTTATAATTCTCATTTGCTACTGAGAATAATACTATTTCTGAACAATTCATTTATATCTTTATATGCATTTTTCACACAATGATATTTTCCTCTCAAAACTCACCAACTGTTTTAGACACTTATACCGTTATAGAGGAATTAAATTTCATATACATAAAAAAAATCACAGTCAAAGAAAAGTTGTAATACAATAATTGAAAATGTTTTTAAAAATATATTTTATTTGAGGCTTTCGAATATCAAATTCCCAACATCTTAAGGCAGTTATTAAGTCCTTTACTTCCAAGTTCATTAATTTTAGATTCGTAAAATGAAATGCTAAAAAATATGACTAAATAAAATAACTGTCAATTTTCTCAGAATAAATCATATATGCAAATATTGTTTGATAAATAACATAATAATAGTGAAAGTCTATGAAATGTGCACAACTTTATATTGTTTTAAATTTTTGTCATTTTCAACTCAATACGATTTGTTTGTTTGTAACGAAACAATTATGTTGATGCATCGGCTGCATTTCCTAATGCATTCGAAACAAATTAATAACTAATGTATATGAATATTTGTATAATTTATAAATAAATATAAATTTAAACATGAAGATATCTGATGCAGTAATTCTTTTAAAGTCTGAATATTGCTTTTAGAGAATTATTATGTTTAACTCTCTTTTATGAAGTATAAGAAAAAAATAAGTGGATTAGCATTACTATAAATTAAATCCTTTTAATTTTATATTCTATGATATTTTAAGATTTTATTAAGAAAAAATCATTGAAATGATTTCATGTATTAATTGTAAATTCGAGATTGCTGGTGTGAAACACTCTGCACTAAAATAAATTATAAAAATACTTTAAAAAATTATTAGGAAAATATATTTTTAATAAATGTGTATATATCATCTTAAAATATATCTTTACTGTCAAGTTTTTAATAGATATCATATCTACATTTCAAATCTTTAAAATAATACTTATGTTCAAATAAAACCTGTATGATCCATTTCCCGGATTCGATCTTCTGGATTCCAGCAGTTGCTCTCGATGGCTCTAAAGAATTTTCCATCATCTCGAAATAAAGTGGCTTTCTTCGGGTTCTCAGAGGAATGTTCGATTGTTAACCATCCACCATATCCATACCGCTATGGAACAAAAAAAAATAATTCAAAAATACATTATTATCATCAAAGGAAATCAATTTCATTTTACATTGCATTGTGGGCATTAATTGTATACATAATTAAATTTACAATTTAATGCAGAATTACTTCTATGGTATAAAGGAAGGTTTAGTATTGCTGCATTAAAACAGCAGGGTTAATATTAGGCATTAATTGCACTATTATACTAATTTGAAACACGCTAATGAGTTTGATCGTAGGCTTCATAACTGGGCACTACTATTTTAGAAAATATCTCCACAAAATGGGACTGTTTCAGCAAGACCCTATCTGCAGGAAATGTCATACGCAAGAGGAAACGGCCAAGCATATCATTTACGAATGCAAAGCTCTTGCCCTCCCTAGATTAACTTCTTAAGGCATCATCTATACTAGAGAGTTACACCTAGATTCCATAAAAGGGTTATCGGACTATATTAATAAAGTGGGTGACCCGAGTAACTGGAACCAGGAAACATTGGATTTGGAGTTAGCGGTACAAAATGTTGATTAAAGCAGAGGTGCCAATGACATACAAACCCAACCTGTAGAAGAAGAAGAAGAAGAATGAGTTTGATCACACTTGTATAATATAAAGAAATATTTAGTATTGCCAACACTTGTTTAATTTAAAGAAAGATTTAGTATTGTCTTTACTAAAACAATAGGGTTAATATTAGACATTGACTGCACAATCATACTAATTTGAAGCACATTAATGAGTTTGATCGCACTATTTGCTTAGCCACATATATACATACATACAAACATATATATCTATATATCTATATCTATCTATCTATCTATCTATCTATCTATCTATCTATCTATCTATATATATATATATATATATATATATATATATATATATATATATATATATATATATATATATATATATATATATATGTATGTATATATATATATATATATATATATATATATATATATATATATATATATATATATATATATATATATATATATATATATATATATATATGTATATATATATATATATATATATTATATGTGCGTGTGTGTATCTTTCCCGGTAATTATACAATTAATCTTTACATATGAATCCTGTCTTTTGTATATATGATCATAAATAATCAGTTCTTGTGAAATAATGCAAATGCATATGTGGCCTCATTTGAAAGGCATTTTAACAATAAATTCAAATTTGAAAAACTTTTAGGTGAATTAATATCTCAGAAAATGATGCTTGTTACGAAAATACTAAACTTTTTAAAAGTTAATTTTAAAAGAAAAAAGTTTTTTTACAATACGACACTAATTTTTATTAGCATTTTTGAGGTAAAACTTTACTATTAAAAATTTTCTATTAATATTTTAGTTATTAATTATTACAATACGACACTAATTTTTATTAGCATTTTTGAGGTAAAACTTTACTATTAAAAATTTTCTATTAATATTTTAAGTGTTCTGAAGCAACTCAAAAAAAAAAAAAAGCATTAAATTATTCATTTTTGATTATTTCCATTTCACGCAAAATCAAATTATAGTTTGGAGATTAATACAATATAACCAAACTTTTTATCTGAACAATTACCAAATTTTAATTAAAATTTTGAATTTAATGCAATTTCAATATTTCTATTCTAATACATTTCTAAATTATTTGAATAGAAATGAATCATAGATTCCAAGATGCAGTATCTTTTTGCTTTCTTATAACAAAGATAAGGATTTACGCCCTTAAATGCATCAAATTATTACTTTCATACTCTTAAATATGGGTTTAATTTCTATCATTCACTACAGTTTGCCGTATTAAATATTATCAACTGCAAAATGTCCTATATTTAAATACCTGAGCAAATAAATAAGAACTTTAATATTTTTGATAACAAATTACATTAGAGATGTTTAGATGAAATTAAGTCACACTGATTTATACGGATAAATAAATAGATGTTATTCAAAAAGGAAAATTTTTTATGAAAGGTAAAATATTTATTATCATTAAAATATGTTTACAGTTGTAAAATTGCTTAAACTCAAAGCATTAAAAGAGCATAGAGACCCTATAAATATTGTTAGTATGAAGTTGTTGTTGTTGTCTGTGTGCCAGCTAGGCTAGCACACGACAACTGGCAATATGGGGTGCACTGCTCTACTTTTTCAACTGAGCCATATTTTGGTGTGGAGTCCGACTTCCTCAGTACACACATGCCATAAGGACCCGTTTATAGGGTAGGCAACCATTCACACCTCATTCGTACAAGGAAAGGACAAAGACAGGATAGATAGAGAGAGAAAGTACATCGATGCCCGAACCGGGATTCGAACCCAGGACCTCCCTATCCGTAGTCAGGGACTCTGACCACTAGACGGGTATGCTGACCACTAACGCAGTATGAAGTAATCAATTTAATAATTGCAAATGTAAATCCAAAATAATTTATGTATATGAAATAACAATAATTCCTTTTATTGTTATTTCATAATTTTTTTTTTTTTTGGATTTACATTTGCAATTGAGTTTAAGAGTGTAATATTAATTTCTCATTAATTCTTAGTCAGGTAAATAGATATATTGAAACCAATTTTAAAAACTGGTTTTTTGTCAAATAGGAATTTTGAAAATAATTATAATTAATTTTTTTACGTAAATGAAAAGTTAAAATGGCAGGCAATATCTGATTTAAAATGATTCATCAAAACGTATGACCAAATTTGTCTTGAAACAATCTTTGTTACGTCAGGGTCTTTTCTTACAACTGAAATACCAATTACGCTAATTTTTCTTTGAAAAGTTGGATATTAATGTAATATTCATTGCTCTAGCTTATAATTTAATTCCATGAAAAGCATAATATTTTTGTTTTTACACTCTGTAACTGTATTTGTGTTCTAGATTAAACACTTGTCAATGTGGTGCATAGTCACGTCATTGACATTCTTTAATCTCAGTAATATGACTATGCAGTTAACAAAGTTAATAGTGAAAATATTATGGTCAATATAAAATGTTTTCATTTTTTTTTGCATTTCAAAGCATATTGTAGGGAATAATGAAAATCATAACATAGTAACTCTAGCTTGTATACATTTAAATTCTCCAGAGGAGGTAGGCTCCATTCATAAAGTTCCTTGTAATCATAAAAGTAACGATGCATTTTTCGATTGACAGCCCGAATCTTCTGATGACATCTAATAATAAGTAAAATCTTGAAATAACTGCTGCTATTAAGTTAGGTACAAAATTTAAAATTAAAAAAAAGTGGATACACATTAATTATATTTGAAGAAAATTTCGAACAGAAAGATTATGAAAATATTTTATAACAAAAAAAAAAGCTGCTATAGAAAATTTCTCTTTAGTGAAATATGTTCAAAAATCTTTTTGGATTGTCAATTAATATCGATGAATTTAATTTTCAATAATTTTTCATGCGAATGAATATTTCGAACAATGAGTAAATTCTTATTTTTATTAATGAAAGATTAAAATGTTAGAATATTTTTAGTAAACTTCTAACAAACTGTTTATCGTAATAAATAAATCCGAAAAGCATCTTATTCAGACTCTTAACAGTTAATAATCACATCTAAGCTTTTTTCTATCATTTATATGAATATAATTGAAATACAAGAAATGAAAACTGGTTGAATCAAGTCAGATTTATATTCTGGAAATATAATAACATATGTTTTAAATAAATTTTTTAATTTATTCTCAAATTTTTCAAACAAGATTTTTTAATTTATTTTTATTTTTATCAAGTGCAGTACACTTTTTGACTATAAATACTATCTTTGTATGTGTTCAAATTAAAAAAAAAATGTTTTTTTGTATTTAAAATCGCCTTTTGATAAGTAATTATTGTTCTGCGCATATATTATTTAATTGAAAAGTTTTCAAGTGAGGATTATCATGTATTTTATATTTATTTAAACTTATTAAATCCAGATAAAAATGTGTTTGCGATTTTTTTATTTAGTAAATTGAATTTATGTTGCACCACCAATCTTTCCTATACCTAACCCAGAGGTGGACGCTACCAACTAGTAATTTTGAAGCAGGGATCGAGCAAAAGGTCCCCTAATACGTGTCCTGCCACTCCCAGAGCTAAAATTTCATTTAGAAGATATAGCAATCACGACTTATATTTATTTCAAGTGCCTCAGCGACCTCATTATCACTTGAGTGACTCGTCTAGAAATAGTGTGACTGAACGACTCTCTTACTGTTATGGCTACAACAATAATTAAATCATAAATCACCTTGTTGCCACTAAGATGCGATGCGTAGTACAATATCAGGGCTAGGGATCCCAGCCCTGGATTGGATGATATATTAAAAATGTGTCTGAAGATGTTCTATCTTTTAATTGGATGTCAATGTGATTTCCTTATTTAACTCAAGACTTTAAATTATGAAAAAAATGCGAATGGGGTAATCTTTTTAAAACACTATCCAAATTTTATTTTGTTGCACGAATTTATTTTCAAATGTTGTTTTCTCAAGTTATTACATCACAACTTGTAAAAAAAAACTACGTTTCAATGTATCTTAAAATGTTGTTTCATATGTATTTTCGAGAACTGCATGATTATGTGATCGGTAAACTCCATCGGAAGGATTTTTTTTCAAATTTGATTATTATGTTCCGTCTCATTGTATGCACATAACAACATTCAATTCATTGCATCTTTTAACATAATTATTTTTATAATTATTTCTGTCCTCTTGGAATATTTTCATATATACATTTTATTTATACTGAACTACATGATTTTTTTTAAAAAAATGTTTGAATAAAGCGTATATTTTTTCAACATTATAAGTTCATATCAATTTTAAAATATATAAAATAAAGAAATTTCACAATTTAACTCCAAATGTGTCACAAATGGAAGTTACAATCCATCGAAATGTCAATAATTATTTTAAACATTGTACAGTAGAATCCCTCTTTTATACTTTTAAAGGGACCACAAAAATGGCGTAAATGTCACAGAAGTATAAATGGATCACATGCAAAACTTTTCAGCACATGTAATAAAATACAGAAAATTTACAATCCACTTTTATTAAACATTTAAGTATTAAATAATATGTATTACATACAAAAATACAAAAACTCTACTGTTTTTTTTAAAGAAATCTAATATGGAGGACTGTTTTGCTTTTTCTGGTAACTTCTTTCAACTTGCTTTTTGTTCACACACATGGTCCAAACAATTAACATCACCATCTGCTGCAGAGAAGTATTTTTTAGTATTTAACACAGAAACTACTTCTGGAGAACTAGACACATTACTATCACTATCACTGCAATCATCATCAAAATCACTATCACTGCAATCATCATCAAAATCACCATCACTGTCATATTCTTCCTGAACTGAATTTATCAAACCAACGAAACTGATTGCACAGTTGCAGGTTCATTATCTCTATTTTCGATTTCTTCCATGCAGAAAATAAGATCACTATTATCTTTTTCTTCTACTTCCTCATGAGTTTTGAAGAAGGTTGTTTTTCTGAAGCTGTTGCTAATGGTGGAATGACTCACCTCTTTCCATACTTTTGCAATATAATACAGCGCTTACATGACATATGTCTAGAATGTCATAGTGTCCTTCCTTGACTCCATCAAGCTTAATGATCTCTGCTCAACATTTTTTCTGTAGTAAGTCTTGAAAGCTTGGCTCATTCCTAAATCCACTAATTGTAACCTGCTTGTGCAGTTTTCGGACAAAAATTCAATTATAATATTCCTCAAGTTGATTTTCTTTGGACTTGCAGAGCACTGATCAACAAATAAAAGAATTCTTCTGTTCTTCATTCCCATTAAGAGCATACATTTACCTCTCGGTATCAGAGTAAGGTCGTAAGTCACCTAATATTTTCTTTGTTTTTCCTCATATTTTATGGGCAATGTTTCCACATACTTTAAGCATCGAGGTTTCTTGGGTTTTTCTATAACAAATGGGCAAGGCCTTTCAGATCAGACAGCATTCGTTTCCAACATTAGAGTAAGCCTAAGTTTACTGTTTTTGTCTCCATGGCAATTCTCACCTTTAAACGTGGAAATTTTATTCGGAAGACCACAAAAAATATTTCACCTTCATCTATGTTGAAAATGTCCTTGGCTGAATACTCCATCACGATATCATTCAGTTTCCTCTCTTGACATTCCTAAACACTTTCTTCTGGCATGGCATTTCCTTCTTCATGCGCAACATTATGAACAATATTGTAATGATTTTTGAATCAATCAAGCCAGTTATTAGACATGGAGAAGGTCTCAATGGAAAGCTTACCCACCACAATCAAGGCTTTTTCACGTAACAACACGCCACTCACGGAGATGTTCGAAGTACGAGCTATCTGGAAGCAGTTCTTCCGAATCTCCTCCAGATCTACATACTTCGAAAAGCAGGCATACTTCCTCTTTTTACAAAAATATCCACTTTCACTTACACTTTTAATAACTGAGTCCTTGTTTCCTACAATCATGTTAAGATGAAATACTAATATCCCAACTTTTTGAGATAACAAACACGCGATACTTTATAAACCTAAATTTCCTCTAAAATTTTATATTTTTCTTTAACGAAGATTTTTTAAATCCATTGTAGGGGTAAAATTAACACTATTAAAATTCAAACTTTTCTAAAAGCACAAAACTACGATATTATACTGGGGTTCTATAAGCAAGCCATACATTGAGGCGACAGCAGATGACATCGAGTGGGAAAAACTTGCTTTCTTTGTGATGCAATATGGTTATGTGACATTGGAGCAGTATTTATCTTGATTGCGTAAGCGTCACTCAATGTAACAGGTGTAAGCCGTATGCGACTGGTGCTATTTATATCGCTTGTCACTTTCAAGTGTATTTCTATCTCTTTGATTTCTTTCCTCAAAAATGAATTGCCGCTGTTCACGAATGAGATAAGTAGCTAAATTTAAACAATTTCATTAAATCTGTAAAAAAAAAAATAATAATACAGCTCAGATGTACAGTGTGCATGCATGAGATTTTGCTTCCATTGCTTCAGTGAATGGTTCTTTTCGACATACCGCTCGCATGTAGCTGTGCTATCGGGAAGTAAACTATGAATGAAATCCAAACAAGACTAGAATTTACTGCTGATGAGATAAGTATCGTTGGCATAGAGAACATTGCGGGAGAAAGCGAAAATACCATGAAAAAAAGGACGTTCACATGAAAAATAAAGATCGGTCATGGCTACAAAAAGTGTAAACGATTGGAAAATGTAAAATATCCGGGAACATAAAAACATTGTTTTACTGTACAAATGCAATTTAATATTTTAAAATATTGAGCCACATACTCTTTCATTAAAAGTGCTCAATTAACAGTATCCTATTTTACTGTTTGAAATAAAATACTTTTTTAAAGTAGTGATTTCCTATATGCATTCACCGTTCTGTATGTGTTTATGTACAATTCAGGAAGAATCTACAAATGCATTTTTTATTTTTGAACACACAAATGTCTTAATTTCAATCAAAATTACACTTGATTAAAATTTATATATATGTAACATATCTATTAGATTAGTATTATTTTATAAAATTGTATATATTATCTATAATTATATCTCAATTATTCGTTTTATAAATTAAAACATTAACTAATAATTTATCTAAAAAATTCTTATGAAAAAAAAATATCTTTAATTTAAATTATTCAATAAAAATATAATATCTTGCAAAATAGTATTGTAAAAATTTATGCTTTTTAGATTATGATTTTCTTTGCTTTGCATTTTCTGAAAATTCACTATATTTAAGCAATTCTATTTAAAAAATCAGGCTATTTAGACTCATTGATTTTACTACATGTAACATAAATGCATGATTTTCAGACATTAAAAGGCACATATTGATAGTGTTTTTCATAACATAATAAAGCATGTAATGATATATTATGTAAAATACAAATATTTACTTTTAAGATTTATATAAGCTGCGATATAAAAAAAGAACCCGTATTATATTAACCTCGTGAAGTTTTCAGCCTGAGAAAGATTACAAAATGCTGCTAAAGCTCACATGAAGAAGTTCGGAACTTCAAAAAATAAAATCATCAAAATTAATTTTTTTGACAAATCAATTTTGATTAATTACAAGCATAAGCTGAAAAGGAATGCCTAAGTGCTTGTAAAATACAGAAGATTATTGGCTCCAGACTGCTTCTTAAAAATAGTCAGATCAAACAAGAAGTATATCTATTCAAAAGCACACATTTATTTATTTTTCATCACAGTCACTGTTAAGGCTGATATATTTCTTCCAGACTGTCATAAGTTTTATCATTCCGTCACTGAAGAATACTTCCTCCTTCACAGAAATTCACAGGATGTGATAATTGCATTCATATCATCTCTTCCAAGGTTTAATTATTATTCTTAGATGTCTCTCTTGAGTAGAGAGAAAAATAATATTCGGATCGGATCGGAAGAGTAAGGATAGTCTGAAATGTTTTCAAACTTTAGGTTACGCATGAGGTATGCTAGATTATTGTTTCCAGAATGCTTCTAATATGGCAAACTCGACGTTGGAGTTGTTTTAGAATTTGTATGTACTGAAAAAATAAATTGCCATTGCTCCTCGTTTTAGAGAATTGATTGTAAAAATTTCTGCCGATGCTTTTTTATTTTATTTGTTTGTCTGATTAAGAAAACGGATATCGATATTCAGTGATTTATCTTTTCTCTTCCGCCTCGTAAAAATACATTTATGTATCTTCCGTCACAATATTATAAAAAAAGTTGTCTGTTTCATCCCCATAGCACAGAAAAAGTTGATAGCAGTACTCAAAAAAGGCATTGTCTATCCAGGTCTGTGAGTCGGCGTGGTTCCCATCATGTACAAGTTTTATGGTGTCTCGATTATTCAATAATGGAGCCTTTACGTTTCTTTGATATTTCCAGCATGGTTTTGAGTGATTCTACCTGTCATTTTGAATCAAAATATTGATGAGTTTGGGATGCTTTTTGTCTGTGGCAGTGATCAGATGTTCTCATCGTATTTTATGTACAATTATAGATTTATGTGTTGCAATCATACAATATTTTATTACTTACTGACCATAAAACATTCTTTAAACTATGAACCCTAATAGGAGCCATTTTTTCCAGCATTTAAAACGTCTTTAACAGCATGGTGCTTAACTCTCATTAACTCATCACTAGAATATGTCGTACAGGAGAATGTTATCATTATGTAAGTTCTTCCCAACTGGGGGTGCAAACCCACTTATGTAAATATTTTTAAATTATTTGTTTCTTTTATTGTATTAACCTAATAAAGAACTTTAATATATGTAACAAGAAAAGCTAATATTGTAAATATGTAATGTTTGTAACCAAGAAAATTTATATTTGTTAATAACAGAAGAGTGTAAGTAACCAATCAAGAAATACTAACTATGTTAAAAAAATGTTATGTGAAAACACTTTTTTTTTTGCAAGATTTTGTAAACTTTTTGTTTTGTTTTAATAAAAAGATTCTTGGTTAGGGGAACGGCTTGTAGGGCAGGCAGCAAATGTAACTCCTCTTGGAAAATATACAAATCTTATGCAAGAATATTAGGTTTTAACTCAAGTTATTTAAAAAGATGTACATGTCCAAATAGGCAACACACCTCGTGCTATTTCTAGACCGAATAGTTTAGGAGAATGTTATTTCCATATTATGTCTGATGTGCTTTTAAAGATGAATTCTTTCTCACTGTAAAAGTATGTGCGCATTATACTTCACTCAATCTTTCGCAGTTGTTAATGAATAGAGAATGTATCTTACATAACTTAAAGTATCTTAAACTAAAAATTTTTAACTGCTGAAAATGCATTTTATAGTTGATTAAATGAAACATGAAATAAATCATAATATATAATTATTTTTTAAAACATTCAAAATGTATTTCATTAAATAAGAAATTTTTTATATATATTTTCAAAGAAATAAAAAAGGACTTTTAAGCCAATTGACAGAAGTTAAATTTGGCTGTTATTATTTTTTTTTTGTACCGAAAATTTTAAGCAAAAAATAATTCTTTGAATAATCGGAACATATTTTATGTTAAAGGCTATTGGTATATTTCAAAATAAGATACTACTTTTTGAAATCATGTATAGAAATTAGTTTATAATTGATAATGATGATGCTGATGTGTAGTTAAGTTAATCCTGATATAGAATTTCCAGTCTCTTTGTCTTTGTGTATTCTCAGCTCACGTAATTTCCATTTAATATTTATGTTTTGTAGTAGATATATTTTTAACACTTTTTTATTATAAAATATGCTGTTAAAATTTATTACTTGAAATAATTCGGTGGGTTCAACCGAAGTTTCCCAAACTCATTCAAGCTTCAGTAAGTTAATATATATATATATATATATATATATATATATATATATATATATATATATATATATATATATATATATATATATATATATATATATATATATATATATATATATATATATATATGTATGTTGCTGAATTTGCAGTATCATTTAAATCATCAGTAGAAATGATGCAATTTTGACTTTAATTAAAAATAAAGTATTTTAATCAAATATATATATACTATAGTAAGCTGATATTGATTCATAAATAATATACAATGTACACTATAAAATGGATTTTAATAATTATTAATTTCTATTCATTATAAGTATATATAATATCACATGATTGCACTGCGCACATTATATGTGAGAGTTACTTTCAAATTAACTTCTGTTAGCACTGACATATATACGGATGATTAGTTTTCAACAAAAATTTAAACGTTTTTTATGAATTTAAATTTTTCTTGGTTACTTTTAACCTCACTGATACTTAAAGATATTTAATGGAAATTGTTAAAACTTTTATTTCTGAACAATAAAATATTTATTTAAATGCGTTACACATTTTTCAATAAATTCAAATGTTTCGACATAGCCTTTTTTACTGTTATTAAATTTATTAATGCTAAAACTCATTTTAATATTATTATAAAAAAGTAATTTTTTACTTTCTATGTTTCAGCATTAAATCTTTAAAATTTAACTAATTAAACTTTCATAAAGTCATAATTTTGGATTGAGAAAAGAAAATTTTGCATAAACATTTCTTTAAAACAAAATGTGTGGAAAGTATTTAGTGAATCAAAATATACATGAATGCAATGAAGTACATTAAAAAAAAACATTAATTCATACCTTCTTCAAATCTGGCCATGTTGATGGTAGAATATGCGTATGAATATCTAATTTGAAGACCATTTTCTTATAGCGAACTAGACATTGAAGCTAATGCCGATGATAAACAGAATCACAAGGTTAACCGGTCTTACGATATTTTTTTTCATTTTTTTCACTCCATTTGGCTATCATTCAAAATTTATAATCAAAAGAGATCGCGATTTCGAAAACTGATTGCATAAGAAAATATTCGAGAGGACTGTGGAAAAACTTTGTTCGTGTAAAATGTAAATAATCAAAGATATGAAATATTTCTCTGTCATAAACTGCAACCGGAGGTGGTAACGTCATTCCGGCAGATATTTATTGTACGATGTTATACAATCATCAAATCAAACTTCCATGATATTACGACGGATGTTGTCAGAAAACATAATCGTCTTTCCAGTGCAAAACTCAGCCAAATTCAGTTTACAGCAACTAAATGAATGAAATATATTTATAAAAGAAAGAAATAACCGTCTTTATAAAAAAGTAATGTAAACAAAATAGATATAGCTAGTATTCTGACTCGCATGAGGATATATAATGCCTCGTAATGCATTACAGGAATTTTCTTTAATTGTGATATATGTAGGTTTATCAAAATGAAGGTTTGTTGCTTAACGATTATTTGTTGTCAGAATGATAAAAGCAAAAAATTCTCTAATTGTTTTTCGAAATAGGAGTATTAAAGAAGATGACTACTTTTCACGACAAGAAAACAGCAAATTATTCATTATTTCAATAATTTTTTTAAAAAAGAATGTTATCGTTCGATGAAAAAAGAATGTCATAGTTCAAAGTTTGATAATAAATTTCGAGAAATGAAATGTAGCTATTTATATTTTTTATATTTTGTCATGCAATTAATATGATAACATTGACATTTATTACAATACATAAAAAAACGTTTTGCTTTGCTTTGATGATACATATATATGAATGCTATGCATCCAGATTCGTAAAATATAAATATTAATATATATATATATATATATATATATATATATATATATATATATATATATATATATATATATATATATATATATATATATATATTAATAATTATATTTTACAGGGTATTATTTACAAATATCATTATTATTTGTTTTTGAATTTTAATACGTACCTATAATTAAGTTATACAAATATGACTTTTAATTATTGTTAGTGGCAATCAATGAAAAATATTTACAATACCTTAAAAAGGACAAAATGCTTTTTAAATTGTTGAGATAGTTTTTTAAGACAAAATATTCTTATGTTCTTTTTCTTTTTTTGTTTTGTTTATTTTTTTACTGTGTCATCTATTGATAATTGCTAATTATACAATAAATTAAAATTTTACTTAACATAAATTGGGAATTTGAAGAACATTTTATTTTTGCTTTTAAAAACTTGGATCAAATAATTGATTATAATGAATGAAATTACTTTGCACAGAGAAAAATGTTTTTACTGGGCTTTGTATTGGAAACAAAACGCCAATGATATTAAAATATGAGAACAAGAAAAAAGATTATATTATCGGTGTGGTTTGCACAAAAATCGATGTTTTTCTAAGTTTCTCTAAATGACTTTATAATAGAGATTCAGTAATGGCAAAGGTTGATTTCAATTCATGAAGAATTATAAGTGTGACATTCGATTTAATTAATTATCAAAATCGTATCAGCTTAAATCCTACTGAATTTTTTTAAAATCTCACTTTAAAGCTCAACATGGCCAAATGATAGAACACCACTCTTCGGAGTATCAAGTCTCGAGTTCTATCCTAGTCATTGTTGAACAGTAAAAGATAAATGTTGCGCTTGTGACTTTTGCCTCTATGTTTGTCAGAGTGGTTGCTTGAGAGCTTTCCGGGTTTCCTCCTTTGCGACAGGTTAATACAGCACCTATCTATTGAAAAGTCCTCCTGAAAAGCAATTACATGGTGAATCTTAAATGCTGTCATAGGATAGTACCTTTCGGCAGGAAGATTCCGACTTCGAATCTAACCATGGCATAAGCATGGACGATGGCTGGTGCATCTCTGCCGTCTACAAGCACTTCTATTGGAGTGTGTGCTCGAAAGTTTTCCTAGTATTTTTTTATATTTACGCATGATTACGGCTCACTATTTTTAGAAACTCTCCCGAAAGCAACGGCATGAGGAATGTGGATGTGTTCTGCAACATCCTTAGGATATTTGTATTTTTGTAAGACATTATATCAACAAAATAGTGTATCAACACATATTCCCTCCTAAACTAAAATCCAGTTTTTTTTGTTTCTTTCTGCATTTATGTTCACATTCTGAAGACATAAATACAGAAGATCCCTAATTAAAAACCATTGAGATTTTTAAGATTGCTTGATATACAACAAACAATCAATGAGAGAGAAAGATACTGAAAGAAGCAAGCATTTTTTTATTAGTTTTAAACTGGATATTCATTTTTAGATGAGCGATCATATGTTGAAACTCATCGCAAATAAAATTGCATCATTGATATAATAATTTTGTCTTAGTTTCAAACAAAGAACTTTTCCTTATTCTTTACTACAACATTTATTATTTTTTTTTTAGGAATACTGTTGACAATTGAGTAAAATTTAGGTCACTTTGATGTAAGTGTCATGTGTAATTTTTTAGTAATAAATAAGGAATTTAACTGCAATCATGACTTTGTAAAATCGTAAAATATATGTTTCACTTACAAGTATATTTCAGAATGTGTGTGCGGCAGTTTAACGGACCGAGTTGGTCGCTGCTATTGTTATGCATTCTGTGTCATAATTTTTAAAATGTTTTTAATAAATGTTATTTCAAAATGTAAAATTTGCGTATTAAATTTATTTTAGAAAAATTATTCCTGCATACATCTCTACCTAATTCTACTCCGTTTAACTCTGCATGTCTTCACATAAATAAATACTAAACCTTGCTAATGCTTTGTCTCATTGTATATTAGCTGTGTAATCGATAAGGAAACTCAAATGAACTGTTGAAATTTACTCTCAATATTTCATTAGATTCACAATATTAATTATAATTTCTTTAACAATAATAATAATAATGTATCAAAGCAGAAATTCTTGTTGCACTAAAATAATTATTTGAAATGAAAATTTTTAAACAAATTTCCATCAAGCTTTTTAAATATACTGGAAAACAAACTTTATCCAAGAATATTATTTCAAAAACATAGTAAAGTGTAACAACAGAAAAATATTAACAACTAAATTTTATTTAACTTATATATTATTATTGATTTTATATTTCTTATACGCACTTATTTTTTTCCATTAACTGTATACTTTTAATTAGATTTTGATAATCGTTATCTGTTATGTTGATATATCATGAGATGAAAGTTAATATCAAATGATAAGAAAAACGACAGACAAACTTTTTTTAAAGCAAAATAAACTTAAGAGTGAAGTTATAAAGATAAAAATTCTGGGTTTTAGCGTGTTTATGAATATAACAGTTATGTTAAGAACATTAAATGTATAAGTAATTAATTAATCAACAAGCATATTTTACTCGAAATTCATTTGATTGATTTATCATATGAGTTATAAAAACATACTTTTTAGATTTTGTTCACGATACAATTATTTGATTTGGTTTCTTTGAAATTTGATAACGTCTCTCACTATAAAGATCCATGTACTTTATTTTCAGAAAGCTCATGAGCTGACACTTATTTTTCGGGCCTCACGTAGAAGAAAAATCCTGCTGTCGGCCCTTGAAAATTTCGCGACGATGCATATTGGGAAATGTTGAAATGCGTTCTTCCTCCTACGTACATAGTATCGGGAACAGCTTCTGTTTGTTTGTAAAGAAGCACAATATATCTATGAGGATCTGGAAAAAAAATTATATTTAAATAAACAAATTATTTTACAAGACAAACAGTAATTATCATGCTTGACAAACCAGGCGATGCTTATAATATTTAAATTCCAGATTAGGACTAGATTAGAAAGAAACATGCTTCTTTCATAATGCAATAATAAGCAATAAACACATTGCACATAGAATGGATTAATTTTGTTCTTAGAAAGAAAGTTATCATAATTGGCAGTTTAGAGATTTTGCTTTTGGGAACATGCCACATGAAATACTTCCGTGGAAAACTTTTTCAGATAGTTTTAAAAAATTTATAATAGAAATTATTATTCTATGGTAAAAAAAAATTTCTATGTGCTTTCTTAAAACATAGATTTTATGTAAGAGTTTATAAAAAATGTCACTAAATTCATAAGTCAGAAATTAACATTTTTTAAAACGCAAAGAGTAAATAGGAATGCTTTATTTTATCTTGCTAGCCAATTTCCAATAGAAGAAAAAAAAATGTACTAATGCCATTTAACCAGGGTTAGAATTTTTACATTATTCATCTAGCGGTATGAAATTTTATGGGAGTATATAGTTGGACTTAACAGGTGGTTAGAAACTATATACACTTCTACTTTTATGTGCACAAAACTCTTAAAAAACTTTTCTGATGATAAATTTGAGTTGCTTTTCAAGCAAAATTAGGGTTAATTTCAGATGTTTTCAATATAGATTAGAAGTTTCATGGATAGAAAACATTAAAAATAACTGTCAAAAATAATCCATGGCAGAAATGAAAATAAATAAGATACTTTGGAAAATATTGATGGTGCTTTTTTTTATCGGAAACATGTGGATATGTTCTTACATAAGTGAAAATTTATAATAACCTTATATATAGTACACTGATAGGATTTTTTGACTGGGTAGGACGTATTGTAATAGGATACAGAACATTACTATCAGTATATTTCTGTGAAACAAAAGAGAACTCCAATGGTTCAGTAGCTATACGCCACTTCCCGTTAAGATCAGCAAAGTAAAGCATTAACTGCCACGGGCATTGATTGGGAGGGTGATCACCTTCTCCCTCATTGGGTTGCTGGAGTTCCGTGGGTTGGGGACGTGTCCACGTTAATATGTAATGTCCAAAGTCCTTCTGATGGTGCGGCGTGGATGTGGAGAGGAGAGGGCCAGCTCTGGTGTGACCACGTGACCTGACCGTGGTTCAAAATTACGAGGCGCTTGGTGATTGGTGAGTATTCCTAAACCGTTAACCTCAAGGTGCAGTCCGGGGATCGCCTGCATCACTGTGTATGTATTTATATGCTTATTATTGTGAAAAAATCTGAATAAAAAAATGTTTGAATAAATATTTGTGTTCATTTTGTGGCCGCCATAATTGAGTTTCTGTTTTCACCTTTAATTCTAAAATAAGTTCAATTCGAAGCCAAAGAAAATGGCAAGAAAAAAATAAGCATTCTTTTTCTCTCTCATTTGTCTACAAAAAATCGCATTTAATTCAAATAAGAACATAATAACGTATTCAAAAGATTCGTGAGCAAAATGCATTTAGAAAGAATTCTATGAAAAATAGCTAGTATATATATTTAGCATATACAATAGGAATAATTCTTTAAAATATGATTTGAAAAATGGAAACCTTAGAGGAACTTTTTACTGTTTGAATTAGGGCTTAGAAATTCACTTCATATCTATGAAGAATGAGATGAGAGATAAAGATAAAATAATATTCAAAAATATTAGATATCAATTAATAGTTTTAAAAGGTTGATGTCGAGTTATTTTTCAGCTGAATAGTTTGCCCTTTGTCTTTCAGTTCCATAGTTTGGGGATTCGATTTCATTCTCTTGCTTGTACAATTGCGGTAGTTGGATTCGATTTTCAGGTTTTGCTCCCGGACTATAATTAGCCCTGGTGTGATAAGCAACAAGCAAAACAAACCAAAAGATTGAAATTTGTATATATCTTTGGAAAAATTAGAAAAATTTTAAAATTAATGGACTGACCACTTACATGATATGGATTTTAGAATTCTTTGGAAAATTCAATTTTTTACAGAATTTGGAACGAGTTAGAATATTAGTAGTCTTATAATCATTTCATTGTCTTAAGAATTTAGAAACATAAAAATATTGTAGCTGTATTTGTTAGATTCGCTAATATTTTTTTATTTAATTTTTACAATGGTTTATTAGCCTGGATTTTCTTGTTTTTATAAATCTTGAAACTCTTTAATAAAAAAGAAAGTTTAAAAAGTTCTTTTTAACTAAAATAAGTGTGTTAAAATTATATAATATTGCTAAATACAGTTTAGCAGTATCGCTGATAAGTACTGTAAAAACTAGTTTAACAAAAAGTTGTTTTAGGGTGAATGAAAATAAATAAAAGGATTAGAAATAGATAAAAATTTGTTTTAACAAAATAACGGAAATCATTCTTCATTAAATCATTCATCAGAAATTATTAATTTATTGTAAAATGATAATTTTTTTATCAATGTTGAATATTTCTTTTATTTTTGTTTTAGTGTATATAGTATAAAGAGAATTAATTAAAATTAGTAGTTTGAGTCTTATCATTAGTTTTTAATAGCTTGCGTAGGAGCAGGTCTGAATAATTCGGAACTATTGAAAAAAAAATGATATGCGTATGTATAATAAAAAGTGATACTTCAGGTATATTTGGAAAGAAACATTTGGCCATGAAAAACATTGACTTTTTGTTGGGCTAATGAAATTTTGAATATGGAAGAAAATGTAACACACTTTATGTACATTGTACATGTTTTTCTTTAACCAGAATTGATAAAAATGCCACATGAGTGGGAAACAATATGTGAAGGTTTATGCTGAGTAGACTGTAACGGGAAAAATGTACGGATGTGATTTGCCAGGTGACCTCATAAGATAAAAACGTCCAAACAAATCTTCAAACAGATGAAAATCAAGTTGAAACATTGATCGAGAATAACCCATTGCATACGACACACAAACTAGCCAAAATGTTAAATATGTCAAAATTCACATTTTATGATAATTTATTTTATAATAAACAGTGCACAAAAAGAACAAAATTAAAAATCTCATTAAACTTTTTTTAATAACGTCGGGCACTGGATTACTAACCCTTCGTCACAACAAGGCCGAAAATTGCTACTTATTTATCGTTACCCGGTGGACACCCGTGAACCAAGTCACGGAAGCGAGTAGCATTACTAACGTCATACCATCACAAACCCGTTTATAGGGGGGACCACATTCATGCATAAACTCAGAAGGACAGAGAAACTCAAAGAGAAAGCAACATCCATGATCAAACCGGGATTCGAACCCGGTATCCACAGATCAGGATTCAGGAACGCTAACCACTCAGCTATCGGTCAGCATTTTATGATACTTGACTACGTTAACAAAAAATCCGATGAATCGCGATTTCATTTGCGACTGATTCTATAAACGAAACTTGGGGGTACCATAAAATTTCGGTTTTCATTCAAAGAAATAACTTCTATGTTTAGTAGGTTTAAAATAGATCCTTTGTTATTGAATTTTACTAAACAACAAAATAATAACTTAAAAGATGTATTGCTCCCATGAAATTCCCAATTAGCTATATTAAAGACAACATTTATAAGAAAAAATGTTCGGAAATAATGAATCTGTTTCACTGTCTTTCATAGCTGATAAAATTTGTATAAGCTCAATTAAGAAGTGTTTCCCAACCACCACATTCACCATACTTTTCTCCCGCTAACTTATATATATTTCGATTTGATTTATTTAATAATTGCTTCATCGAAGAAATTTTAACTCTTTGTTAAAGATAAGACGTAACGTAGTTTTCCCTGAAAATCAACGCGTCTCATAATCGAAGTAAAAATCACTTGAAAATGTTCAAGTAATTTAAAAGATAAGTAACACGTAAATTTGACAGAAATACATTTCAAAATTAATGTTTAATGATAAATTAATGACGAAAAAAAATTTCTTTCGAAAATTCAAAACATATTTTTGATTTTAAAGTTAAGCACAATTATTAAATAAATGACTAAAGATGTTAACAATTATACGCAGATAATCTCTTTTAAAATATTTTCTTAACAATTATATTGCTTTAAATTTATTAGTTAAGATGCATTTGGTTCTATCATATAGAAAGAAAAATGTCTTTAAATTTTCTGCAAAGTTAATCGCTAAATTTTAATAAAATAGTAGATTCTTTATAATACTAAAACACGTCTCAGCTATTAAAATCTTCAATATTTTTAAGAGAAAATTAAAATAAAAGAAATCTCATTCTAGAAAAGCACTAAAACTCTATAAAATTTCGCCATAACATATAATTTATTTTCAGCAAAATATCTTTACTATGGATTCTAACTCTGAGTAATATTTTTCACAAATTATCGGTTCATATAGAATATATAAATAAGTGATTAGAAGAAACAAATAACTTCTCTATCATGGCCTATATAAAACATTTTTTAAACTACGATGGGCACTAGGGTAACTAACGCTTCACCACAGCAAAGCTGGAAACTGCTACTTATTTATCGTTACCCGGTGGGCACCTGTGAACCAAGTCACGGAGGCTAGTCTCATTACCCACGTCACTCCAACACAAACCCATTTATAGGGTAGGCCACATTTATTCATCATCTCGTCAAAAATTAAAAAAATAACACACAGAAAGTGAAAGGAACATTGGGATTTGAACACACGACCAACATTTTGGGCAAATAACACTAACCACCCAACTATCGATCAGCTATGAAAAGAAAAACTATGTCTCTCATAAAAAATTCTTTATCTTAACTAAGGTCACTGAAGTAGTGTTTTTGCAGGTAAATTTTCTTTTTAGTGACGTCATCTTAAACCTCCTTAAAAACATGGGCCTGGTCGAGAGCTGCTGAGCAAAGAGGATATGCAACAACAACAACACATCTTTTTGACACAAAGACCTTCGGTATAAAATGTAGGTCCTTATCTGCAAAAATATATCAAAACAATTTTTATTTAGGAAAATTTGATTTTTCCTTAATAAAAATAGTTTTTTGTAAAATATACTTTAACCAATCCCTGAAATATAAAAAAAAAATTAATTTTCTCCAATTTTTAAACTGTCATGCTGCTGAGGAAAACGAACAAATTTCGTTTTAAAAAATGTCACATTTGATAAAACTTTATTAAAGCTTTTTGAAAAGAATACTCTATTAAAATAATAATTTTCATTGCAAAACTTGGATCTCTTGTAAAACAAATTATTTTAGCATCATAATTATATCATAATATATGATTACATACTGTTATGATTTATTACATATTTATCTAAATGAGTTAATAAAAATTCATAATTTTTTTAATTTAAGAAACTAAAGCAATAATTTTTTTTAATTTATAAGACTACTTAAGGAAAAATGCAATCTCTTTCCTGACAATATTAAAATCGAAAGTGTACGCTGAATATTTTTTATTCACTTTTTTTTAAGATAAATTGTAAGACTAGCAAATTACCTGACCCTGGAGGTGGAGAAGGTTGCACATATCTTGAGTGGAAATGGCCATCTTTCGTTTTATTGCCTGGAATGTTCTCCACCAGTCCATGAAGAAATTGGGCGAGAACTGGATTTTGAGGAGTAGGAGCATCTGGATCTGCAATTGAAATATAATTCAAATTGATATAATATCTTAAACAAACCTGATTATTAAAGATATAACTTTCGAAATTTGCACTTTAACATACACGAGGAATGTAAAACTAGAATTCTATAAAGAATAATTTACAATATAAATACCTATAAACGTCTTTCTAAATTTCGCATAATAATAAGGAAAAAATTGTCCAATTAATTAAAATAATTGCTTTCAAAAGGAATAATACATGTTCATTTCGTATTTGTTTCCAATATTAATTCATTTTAAAATTTTTATATATGAGGAGAATAAGGAAAAGCATTTACGTTTCTTTATTATCATAGGCTAAATTTTTAAGACTTTTTAAAGTATTTATACCCTATTTTTTTGTAAAATTTATACCTTAATACTATGTAAACAAAAGTTATACCTTTTTTGATAACATAAATTCATAACATATCATAAGAATGTATAAATTTTTATTAAAGTTAATTTTTTAGAAATAATTATAACCAAAAATATGCAAATAATTCGTAAAATGAATTGTTATGCTCGAAAAGAACCCTTTTCGCGCTTGGTTTTTATTATATATTTATAATTATTATATATATTTTTTATTATAGTTTCTTAAAAAATGATTTTTAAGAATACATCTTACCAATCATGAAAACTGCATGCATATCATTTTCATTTGCATCATATTCTATCATAGGTACATTTTTTACCAAACTGCGATTCACTTCAGATCCCAATTCAAGTTCAGTTCCTTCATAAAAAACCTAATTAAAACGGGAAGATAATAATTTAATTTATAGGAAATTAAAAAATAGAACAATGAGAAAATACAAGCAATATTCATAACTTTAGAAATTTATCAAAGTCTGGTTTCGGAAATTTCATTTCTTAGTATTTCAAAACTTTATTCAAATATACGTCTATTTTCTTGGTCATGGATTCGACCACTCTTTCCAGCATCATTTATTTGGTTTGCTGTCAGAAGTTGAAAATCGCATGACGAAATCTTTGACGGATGTCATGAAATGTCTTGTGCACTTCATGTATACATTGCATTTATATCTTGGAAACACTTGAAACTGTCATTTCTAACTAAACATATTTCAGCTATTTCTTTTCTCAAGATGCTTTTATACTGTAACAATATAATTACCGTCTTATGAAAAAATAAGAAATTATATAGATTTCTATGATCTCGGTGATTTATACAAATTAAAATTAGACTACAGAAGACTAAACAACAATATAATAAAATCTAAAAGCAAAACTTTATATTTCTAGAGGTAGTATTAGTAGCCTTTTACGAAACGCGCTTTCATTACGGTACTACCACTTTTATGCAGATGTCTTAATATAAAAAATGGTTTAAGGTGATTCGAAGTCTTTATTCTACGAAGAGATTTCAGAATTTTATCCCCACCTCGCGTTCAATAACAAATTTCCATTTGTTTTACTATGTGGTTTTAATTCAAATTTTTGTTGAAAGTACATACATTCTTGCAAGCACTGCATTTATATCACTTGATTAAATCATACATATTATGAAATTACTAGCAAAAGTAAAAAAAAATTTCTTTTATTTCCCTTGTTACTAATTTTTTTAATGTTGCACAGTTTTAAGTTCGGAATTTGGATTGCTGCAACCATTGTTCCTATACAGAAGAAGATTATCGATTGCAACAAACGCTGGAACATTTAAATTATATTTTATCAGTTTTTGGAAAATTTATTTGTATTCAAATTTTATCATTTTGAATACAAATAAATTTTCCTTTCTCATGAGAATCTTGAAATTTTGAAACAGATTCTACATTAAATTAAATGACATTATTCAGCAAACAATTAAATCATCTTAACTAATGCAAAAAATAATTCTACATCGTTTCTAACTGTCACGTTTTATGACAAGAAGCACTTTGTTTTTACGTTTCAAAGGATGGCAAATAGGCTACAGCGGCTTATGCAGCTGTAGAAAATTATATATAGATTTAGATAAAATACATTTTAATAAGCTTTATAAAATCTTTTAAATGTTACATTTGAGTTTTTGCCAGAAAACATGTAAGTTATAAAGAATGCTCTTCAGTTAACTATTTTATTCAAATTATCGCTGATTATGAACGTTTTTAAATAAAACAAATCTCCCTAAAATTAGCAAACCAAACTAAAGATCTCTTTGAAACACAAATAGCAAGATAACAAACACAATATAAAAATTGGTGCCTTATAAAGTATTTCATAAATGCGAAGGAATGCAAAGTTTTGATAATTAAAAGATAATTAGCTTAAATTGAATAATTAATTACTGATTTATTTTACGTTTTCGACTTTAATATTTTTGCTTCATAATGAACTTTAGATTTAATTAAAATACATGCTCATTATATAAAACAAATACTGAATAAAATTCCTCTTCGAAAAAGTTTTTTTCTTAGATAACGAGGAAACTTTGGAATTAAAATTAATAAAAAATTTTTATGATTAATTTATATAATTATTTATTAAAATAATTTTTCAAAATATAATCAATTTTCAAAGTTATCAGGATATGAATATTAAGGTATTCTAAAAAAAGATAATGTATGAAACAAGATTAAAGAAAACTTTGTGTTTTCTTAAGTCTTTTTTGGTAAATGATATTTTTTTTACGTTTTTACAATAAATCAAACATTTTAAAAGTTTTTATTGTTTATATCTACTACAGAAGGAAAACAAGATATTATAGATAAAAACAAAATATAAGAATATTATAAAGTCATTATTATTATATTATAATTTTGATGATAAAAATATTTTGAAAAAATCATTCAGATTTCTCATGCAATATAAAATAAAAAGAATAATCTTATACATTAGGATATGTGTAATGCATTATTCTTGCTTGTACAACTTTCCCTTTAGAGCACAAAAACAGGAAAAATGATAAATTTAAACCAGCGGAATATGTTGCATTTTATTTCCTTTGTTTATTCTTTTCTCACGTGAATATTATCATAAATATGAAAAGATAATAAGAAGAGATTTTTTGTGTGATACATTAAAAAAATTCAAATCCTATTTTTTAATCTATTTATTTTATTAACACCATCGAAATTTTATCGCTAAATGTGTATCAAATTTTTTAATTTGAAATGAAAATATAACGTGACTTAGATATTTTTAATTTTAACGATATAATTCTTAGATATTTGTTCCTATAATGAGGTATTTAATGAATTTGAGCATTTATTCCATTAATTAAACCTAAGTTTCAATATTCAATTTAAAAAAGTTTCATTTCATGGAAATTTTTATTTTCTACATAATAAATTATATAAGAAAATAATTTGATGTTGATTTTATGTCATTAAATGACAGACATTATAATTCTATCTAGTTAAAACATTTAATGAATATAGTGTTAAGGTTTTTAAGCGTTTAATTTTCAAAAGTAAAAATCTTTAAGGAAGTATATTTTATTTTTTACCATCTCTCGCAAAATTTTTTTTCCTTACGAAGACTTGAAAATTTTCTTTACAATCGGAAAATTTTTATTAACTGAAGCCAGTGTTTTACAGGTATTGATAAGACATTAAAATGATACTTAGAGATTGTAGACTGAGGGGCGTTGATGCGTTTAGCCCTTGTGTGCAAAAAATGACGTTGAGGGTCAAACATACCAATCAAAAGGTCTGCACACACATTTCATGCTTGACTGCATGTAAATGGGCGCAAATTAATTCAAACTTATTCACAATGTAAGCAACTTATTGGTTTTTAATTTTTATTTGCTATTTGAATAAAAATCCTGATTTTAATACGTATGACTAATTACTTGAGGTAAAAAATTAATTTTAAACTTCATGTCTATATATTTTAATTTACAAAACTCGAAGTATTTCATTTAATCTTTGTTATTAAATGTTATCATATTTTCCCATATTATCTTATGATATTTTTAATCAAGGATGTAGTGAGTAACTTGAAATGATTCTTTTCAAGCGAAAATTATCAAGTCACTCAAGAGAATATAATAACAAATCATTTAGTATATAGATGTGGAAATAGAGATTTTACATTAATAAACTATAAAATGTCATTCTTTTACCATCGTAACTTAACTTTCTAATTTACACAAAATAAACAAATTTTAGATAAATGTAATGGTTTAAATTCTATTCATTCAAAACTTGTATGTATATTGTATATTTTGTATATATTTATGATCGTATATTTTTTAGTATACTTATGGTCGTGAGGTTGCAGGAAAAATACTGAGAGTTTAAACTGTAGTTAAGTGTTTGCTACTTTAAAATATGAGCCAAGATTATGATGCATGTACTGTAATGAAAGCAAATAAACGAAGGACCTGATAATTTAGATGGGAAAATTGTGAAGAATATTCTTAGTATTTATTAGAAAGCGACTTACATACCATTATTTAACTGTGACACACAATCAGAAACTAATGTTGATTAGAATAATAAAAATATTTGTTATCCGTTCATACAGTAATTTATTCATGCTATGATAATTATTTTCATAATCATTTATTTTTTAAGGTGAATGCTCTTTTTCTCAAAAGAAAAAACTCATTGTATGTATACAAAATTATCAAAGTGCTTCACGAGGTTGGGCAACTCCATTTGGAAGTTATGTTGTTGTTGTTACTTATGACACTTGGACAAGTCAAGCTCGCTATGCCTTGGCTATGCGAATTTAAGTCAGTAGGGTGCCTCTTTTGTTTAATCAGAGCACACGAAGGTGAAAGTACGTCTTTGCTCTTTTTTAATTCTTCCGATAGATGGCACCACTAGAGGATCCACTCCATCAATTTTGGCATTGATCTGAAGCTGGAGAAAATTTTCTCCAGAGCTTGAAGAACGGGAGAAGACTTAATTTCTTATTTATACGAACATCTGTTGAAGTGATGGCCAGGAGTTTTCCTGGTTTCTACCTTATAAGTACTCCATATATAAGAAATTTTTTTTCAAGAAACATTACGTGATGATTATTTAAAAAAGCCTGATAGCAATTTTATACCCTATTAAACCGTATCATAGTTTAGACAAATGAATTTAATGGCATATTTTATCTAAGAAATTCATAATCAGAATATCAAATTCATAATCTTATATGTTAATCTTATGTTTCATTCATAATCTTATGTTTAAATATCTTTTTCAAAATATATTTAAACATATTATAGATTGGTTTGTTTGTCGTTCAACGGTCGTTTTTTGCACGCGAGGGCAAATTAGACCGGGACCTACGGTTTAAAGTACCACTACAAAGATCCTTGCCCAAGGTAAGATTCGAACCCACGAACTGCACTGAAGGTAAGAGCGCTAACCATTCGGCTGCCAGCTCAGCTAAACATATTATAGAGTATTTATGTCTTATTTTGGGTGGTTTTATGGAACAGCTAGGTATAGTGCAAAGAGAATAATTTGATGTATTGCACGTTAGATTTGTTTGCATTCAGTAGTTAAGTTGCTTATAACTTTATGGATTATTGAAGTGCGCGTAGAAAGTAAAATAAGAATTAATTCTATAATAATAAAAGTAAATTCAGAGGCATTACAGTTCACATAGAGACCAAGGACTACAGTGACCATATCTGTTTTCATGATTAAGGGTCCTAGGATGCGAAGCATATGTCCTGGTTAGATGGTCAACCTAATTCGAAACCTCCATTATTTGGTTCCCAAGCATACTTAGTACTCAATTTTATCGACCCATTGAAAGGATAAAATGCTGAGTCGACCTTGCTCAGCCCGAGATTCGAACCTGTGCCCCAAGAGCGTGAAGCGCAACCACTATACCAATGTGCTTCCATTTGATATAATACTGTGGTTTATATCTGATATAAAATAGCTAAAAGAGACATGAATTCTTATACTTTAAAATAAAAATATTAGAAATTACTAACTTAACTGCATGTGAATGAGAATAGCTTTTTCTCTCTTTGTAATAATGCATTATTTTCAAGAATTTTGTGGTAAAATAGTATTTTTAAATTATTTTATTTATTAAATTTTAATTTTTTTATATTTTATGACAATTTTTGGACAATCTGGCATAAGTAAAAAACTGATGAAATCTCTGGGTTTCAATACAATTTTTCTTTTAAAATTGATAATCGCATGTTAAAATTTGTGTTTTTTATTTTAATTATTATTTTTAGGAAAAACACTTTCAAAATCTAATTAAAAATAAAATATGCAAAATAATTTTTGTGCATACAATGTTCCGTTTAAAAATAAGAAAATCGAATGAAAATGTGCAAATTGAGTTTTGATGAATCTAAAATTCAAAATAATAAGAATAATATGCAATTACATAAAATCAATGATCGAAGAGCAGGAACGCATACAGTTGATCAAACAAAATTATTTGGAAATTGTTCGTGAAAAATAGTGTGAAAACAAATATGCGTGTTTCATAAATACTAAATTTTTTGCAAATGAGCATCAGTTTTTGTCATTATTTGCGTAAAAAATATGCTATAATTGATTGCTTAGTTTTTTTTCAAACAAATTTAAAATATATATAATATTTTTATTTTAAAAATATTATTTCTAATAATTTTAACATAATAATACAAGTTTTCTACATTATTATTGCATTTTACATTTTATTGAAAAATATGTTTTGATTTTTATTGGAATAATATAAAGTATAATTTATGAGTATTTTATGAAATGCTTTCAAATTTTATAAATTTATTAAAGTATTGTATGTTATGCTATTAAACTATATCTAATTCCATATTATTTAATTATTCGAGTTTTGGACACTATTTCATAGAAAATCAGATAATATGCGCAATTAAAAAATAACTTAAATATATTTTTATTAATTTATAATTTATTTAATTTATAAGATTATTAATCAAAAATATATGTTTATAATTATAATATATTTTTTAATTATTTTATGAAACAGCAAATTATTTCATTTATGATAGCAATTATAGCACTTTTATCAATCAAAAATTATTTTATCAGTCAGAAAGAATGAAAATTCTATATAATACATGAATTATAAATGAAACCTTATAAATTGCATAAAAATATCTCATGTTTTGTAAAACATTTACTTTACTCTAATATCTGTTAAAACTTCGCATATTCACATTTTTCAGTTGGAATAAAATAATAAAAGAGAGAGAAAATTGTTACATTATTTCATAATTTATTTCAATTGTTTTAAACACCAAGTTATGTTTCCACTATGATCATCTAAATTACTATTTGATTCACAGCAATTTTTCTAAAAAATATTTAATTTTATTTCAATTATCAATTAATGTTTTGAATTACGATTAAATATTACTTAGCACACACATGATTTCCTACTGTGTGCCATGTTTTCCTGAAATGCAAATTCTTCGAGGAAGATCAATTTCATGAAATTTAATCTTAATTTATTATGAATATTTAAAATTCGACGAAAATGCAGCATGACACAAATGCATTAATTTAAGAAACATTTTAATTTTTTTATTCTAGTATTGAAAATAATCTGATATATGTATGCATGAGTTAGAACATTTTGTATAAAGATAAAGCGAAGCAAACCAATTGATTTTAAAGTTTAAAAAAATAGAAACTTAAAGAAAAAAATAGTAATCGGTAAATCTCTTACATAAGAAACGAGCCTATTTCTAGAGAAACAAAAAATAATGGCAGTTTCTAATATATAAATTTTTCAACTTATGAATACTCATATTTTAAAATTGCATTGCACTAAAGCTTCATATTTTTACATTATGCACAAATTTTCTAAGAACTTTCTTTGCGTTTTCTAAGAAACTGTGTAAGAGAATTTTCTGAATATAAAAGGTTTTTTCAAAACATTCAATAATTTTAAAGGAAATCTAATATATATACATGTTTAAAGTATTTTGATGCCTACTAGTATTATAATAAAAAATATGCATGAATAACAATTAACCTAATACATACAATAGTACTTGTCAGAAAAATATTTCCATTTTCAGCTAGAAATGATACTCTAACAAAAATAAAAATAATACCTTTATTAAATTTGGAATATCAGGAACAATATTCGGGACAATCCCAGAATCAATGAATTTTTGATCAGTACATTCAGAAGCAAATACATAGATAGAACAAATGAAGAAAATTTGAAAAAATCTGACGTGCATGATATCCATCGTCTTTTCCTTCAATTTCTCCTATGTTTTTGGCTGGGTGATCCTTTTATTTTCATGAATCCTATTTCAGCTACCTCTCTGTTGTCGTTTCAGCTGCTTTTCGAAACAGCAGAGGCAACACACCGGAAGTTTATGAGGAGATAAACTTGTCATGGTTGTAATAAATATGTAAAAGATAAGAATGAAATGCAAAACAGGGTCTGTTTTAATGTATTCATAAAAGCATGTTTTTCAGCTTTTAGAGTTATGAGTGTGATTAATTGTTTCTGCGTGTATGTGCTAATTGAATATTCCATGCAAATTTGCTTTTATTTGACAATTCATGTCGCTAAAAGAGGATAAAAAAACACTCTAAATTATAAGAACTTATTGTTATATGGAAAATTCGGGACCATACTTCAGTGAGCAATTTAAAAAGTACAATAACTCAATGTTTTCAAACATTTCTCTTGACACTTACTTCCTACAGATATTATTAATGTACTGTACATATATAAAATAATATATATATATATATATATATATATATATATATATATATATATATATATATATATATATATATATATATATATATATATATATATATATATATATATATATATATATATATAGATAAAACCAGAAATATAAAATTGGAAAGATACTAAAGTATATGAAGTAAAAGACAAGAAGGCATAGGGACCACGTCTTCATCAGGAGGAAGATGGTCAGCTATGCAAAAATGAACACTCTTTTCCGACATGCTCGAAGGACAAATGTCTAAAAATCTTCGAGCAATTCCCCCGAAGAGTGTTCGTATTAAAAGAACTTAGTTAAAAATTAGACTAAATATATATGTAGAAAAGATAAATATATATGCAGAATAGTAAAAATACTCACTATAGATGAAAATACTCACAATAGGTGAAACAAAAGTAAAAAATACATACAGTAGAAAATACAAATGCCAGTAAATCAGATTGAATTTATATATGAGAATAGTAGGAAGTTGCCAAAAGTAAATTTGAAATTAGAATGAAGAAATATTGCCAGAAGTAATTAAATTCAAAAAGTTAAAGTGGCTTAGAAAGTTAAAGTGTATTAAAGGGGATTTAAGTTTTAGTTATGTATAAAATAAAGTGTATATATGTAGGTATTTTCAGGATTCTTGTAAGAACTTCAATGCTTGGGTGGCCCTTCTGTAGTTATAAAAACTACGCATTTCTTTACTACGCATTATTTAAAAAAAAATAAAAAAATCCTTGGGCTTTACAAACTTTTAAATATTAGCAACTATAAATTAGAGTTTCCTTATTTAACAGTCATTCCTAAATTTCACAAAATTCCTATAAAGTTTAGATTTATCACGTGTGGTACTAAATCATACATGAATAAACCTGGAATCATTTTTACTAAATTTCTTAATATTATATTAGACAATATTGTTAAATCAGAAGCCACTTGGATCATTAATAATAATAAACCTATTTTGGATTTTTTATCAAAAAATTATATTTATTGTATTAATTCTTTTGACTTTAAAGACCTTTTTACTAGTATTCCCATAGATAAATTAAACGATGTACTACACCTTTATTATCAGGACTATAGAAATTTATTAAATATTAATTTTGATTACTGGAATAATTTAGTTAAAATGTGTATTTATAATAATTTTACATTTAACGGTGAAAATATTTTTATTCAAAATTGTGGAATTCCACAGGGATCCAACTTTTCTAGCACACTAGCAAATTTATTTTTACATTATTTTGAAAAAAAACTTCTTTTATCAATATCCTTTTGCTTTTCGCTACATAGATGATTTCATTATTTTCAACAATTTAAAATTTGAAGATATTTCTAAAACTATTTACCCTGAAGAACTTTCTCTAATTAAAACTAATTTATGTGAAACTAAAACAGAATTTTTGGATTTATTTATCACTATTGATAATTCCACTACATATATAGACATTTTCGACAAAACTAATCAGTTTAATTTTCATGTTAATAAGTTAATTTCTTGGAACTCCAATATTTCTTTAAAAATATACAGAAACATTATAATTAATGAGCTTAATCGCATTTATATAATCTGTAACAATTATGAATACACTAAAAATCAAATTAAACGCCTAATAGCTCACCTAAAAAATAACAATATTCCAATTAATTTTATTTTAAAATATGTAGGAAGTAGGGAATCGCTTGTAAGATTGAAGTAATGCGTAGTTTTTATAACTACAGAAGGGCCACCCAAGCATTGAAGTTTTTACAAGAATCCTGAAAATACCTACATATATACACTTTATTTTATACATAACTAAAACTTAAATCCCCTTTAATACACTTTAACTTTCTAAACTACTTTAACTTTTTGAATTTAATTACTTCTGGCAATATTTCTTCATTCTAATTTCAAATTTACTTTTGGCAACTTCCTACTATTCTCATATATAAATTCAATCTGATTTACTGGCATTTGTATTTTCTATTGTATGTATTTTTTACTTTTGTTTCACCTATTGTGAGTATTTTCATCTATAGTGAGTATTTTTATTATTCTGCATATATATTTATCTTTTCTACATACATATTTAGTCTAATTTTTAACTAAGTTCTTTTAATACGAACACTCTTCGGGGGAATTGCTCGAAGATTTTTAGACATTTGTCCTTCGAGCATGTCGGAAAAGAGTGTTCATTTTTGCATAGGTGACCATCTCCCTCCTGATGAAGACGTGGTCCCTATGCCTTCTTGTCTTTTGATTCATATACTTTAGTATCTTTCCAATTTTATATTTCTGGTTTTATCTCTTCATGTTTTATCTTATTTATATAGGCAAATCTTTAGCTGCTTTTGTGCTGGCTAGATTTCCTATTTTGCATTGTAGTTCCAACATTATATTTTTAGTATTGTATTTATTACTTTATATTTATATATGTCTTTTCTTTATATTAATATATATATATATATATATATATAGTGTGTGTGTGTGTGTGTGTGTGTGTGTGTGTGTGTGTGTGTGTGTGTGTGTGTGTGATTTAGTTATAAAACAGTAATACAACGAATTTGCATTTTAACAATATTATATTAAACATTATTTACAAATATGTACAATTATAATTACAAAATAAAGATATGAACATCTTATATTTTGGAACCGTCAAGGTTCAAAGCGTCTTTGTTGGACCGTCGTCTGTTTTCTACTAACGTTCCTCCTCTAATCCTTGACACAAATGTACATTAAGCATTTCTCTAGCTTTTTATTATTCATTTGTACACAAAATCCATACGTCTATCCGTATTACTAACAAAATCATATATCACATGATCAAAAAACTCTGGTTTTGATTGTAGTAAGTGTAACATATCTTTTTCTATTGTTATTAGAGATAAATTGCTTAATCTATCCTGGCTCATTGTATTGCGTGCAGTTTTTTTAATCTTTTCAATGCTAAAAATGATCTTTCTCCGGAAGCAGTTGAAAATGGAATTGTACAAATTAAATCTGCCAATTTATTTACTTCGCTTAGGGCATCTGTCAAATCATTCAGCATTATATGCGGAATAAGTTTCGATTAATTCATTTCTTGGTATGACTCACTACGATAAAGATAGCATAATTCATTGGTTAGCTTTACAAAATCGAAATGTTTTGTATAAGCGTTCTTTAACGAATGAAGGCAGTCATACGGAAATTTACTTTGATATTTCTAAAAAAAACTAAAATTCAATAGCTCAAAAAATTGAGCGAATTTAATTTTTTAAAACGGACATTTAACTAACTATAAATAGAGTCCATTATTTCATAATATAAATTTTTAAAATGTTGGTCTGCACTTGAGTTTTGTAAATTTACATGACGTTTTTTTTTTTAATTTGGGGGACCCACAGAAATATTCTCTTCATAAACTTCATCAAATGCAACAGAAGTTCGCATATTTTGAATTGCATCTTTTACTTCCCCTACTTTTTGACTAGAATATGCTATATCTAAGTTAGTTTTTTGCAAAATATCAATTAGAACATCAGTATAACTAAGCACTTTGGAAAAAATATTTAGGAGAAAATTATCGGTTAATTCTTCAAAAAACATTTTATAACTCTTTGTAATATTAATTGTATCGTTATCCCAGGCTTCTGGATTCTCAACAATATTTTCAAATAAAACAGATAAGCCTTGCTTTCGCTTTTTATAGAGTATTTACCTAACGAGATTAATAATTCCAACGTGTTGTAGCTAATTTTGAAAATTTTCTTTTAATAATTTCATTTAAAACATGATTTCTTTTTGTAGACACCGAAAAAAATGAGGCTATGCCAGATTGTTGTAAAAAATAATTTACAATCTTTTATAAGCAATACAGATTGCGACAGAGCTAAATTAAGTACATGTGCGCAACAATGGACAAACATAGCTTCTGGGAAAATGTCTTTTACTTTTTTCTGCGTCCCATTCAATGCTCCTGCCATGATTGCCGCCCCATCGTACGTTTGAGCAATCAGTTTGTTCTCACACTCCCAACTCAAAATCGGTTCTTGCACAACATTACACAAAGCTTCCGCTGAACGATCATCACTAACATCTTTAAAATACAAAAATTTTTCCAATGGTGCACTACAATTATTCACATATCGTAGCACAACCGATAATTGCGATTTGTGCGGTATGTCAGATGTTTCATCCAGCATAATGGCGTTTCTTATATCTCATTTCTAAATTCTGAAATTACAATATTTTTTATCGATGCAATAGTATCATTTTGTATTCTATTAGAGATTCCAGAAAATACAGTTGCAGTTCTTAGATGGGTTGTTGAAAGGTCATCATATTTACTAATTAAAGTTATTAATTCTATATAATTTCCTCGATTAAGGGAATTTATATTCTCATTGTGTCCACGATATGCATCTTCTTGTTTTGCTAAGTAACAAACTACATCTATTAATCTCTTGAGAATATTTCTATTTCTTGTTACTTTTTCATTGTGTTGAACAATCGATGAAGCCTTTTGTTGATCTAACATTAAATCTATCCTGACGGTACCAAATGTTTTTAATAGTATTACGGCATTTATGTGAGATTGTGTTTTTTCATGTTTCTTTGCAGCTTCGTGGAGATGATTTAAATCACTGTAGCATTGTTTTGTCCAAATATTCTTATCCTTTTCAATTACAACAAAAAGTAAACATGGCCAACAGTACAACTTGTTCAATTCACTACAACCGGTTAACCATATAAATTTTTCATACATAGATTTTTGAAAATGTCGTACACACTGTTGACCTTTAATCTTAACGTTTTGCGATAGAATAATATCCGACATCGATTTACTTAATTTAGCTATTTCGTTTTTTGTAGTAACCTCTCTCCTCGAAAATGGATTTTCCAATAAATCTTTTATTATTGAGACATTTGAGTTCTCCATTCTGAAGTGGGTTATGTATTATGAATATAAATTTAAAGAATACAATAATTAAAATGTTTACCTTTGAGTAATCTAGGTATAACAATAAAAACAGCTACACTTATGAGAATTTTACTAGTACTGAAGCAAAAAATCATGTCGTGTTGTATGGTGTCATATCGGATGCGAAAAAAACGCTTTGGGCTTCCAAGAAAAACTTATATTTTCAGCAAACGTAGACAAAACAAGAACAAAACACGCCCCCCACCGCTGCTGTGGCTCATTAGGATATTCATTGGTGCCTACAAATGGAACGTCTATTCCCCATACAGAGGATTTCTCTGGACGCTGGCACAATAGAAAGAACTGTTTCTTGTTCGGTCAAGTGGATTAAATTCTATTTATTAAATTAATAAATATAATTTAATCCGCATCAATAATTAATAATATTAATTGCTTTTAACATTTGGAAATCATATATTCTGCGAAAAACATCTTGAGAATTTTTTTAAACAAAACCAGGAATATGGTGTTACAGATGTAACTTATATACTGTCTGTAAGACAAAATGAATGGTAAAATTTGGACTGTTCTGTTAAAATTCGTTTCTTTTTTGTCAAACAAAACAAAATTGTTTTTCAACGAATTATTTCTATAAATATAATACAGCATAGTGAAATTACTTAACCACACTAAAACATTTCCCTTTATATTGATGAAATACTTTTTTTCGTTTTATATTTCGTTTTTTAATTCGTTTTATATTTCCATGAAAACGAAATCTTACAATACATAAATTTAAACATTAACCTTCTGCCAAATGGTATGGCCAGTTAATCAGTTAAAAAAAATAAAAGCGCTTCGGCACGTAAGTCCCTGCTCTAATACAACGCTTAATAAACCGTACCTTCGGATGACTCTGAATGCTAAGAGCAGGAAAAATAGCTGCACTTGCCTCAGTGCTATAGTATGCTGTGCTTCTCCAGTAGCCCATAGATTTAAAGCGTGATTTTCTGTTAATGCGCAGTGCGTACCATCAAATCTTCCTAAGTTCGTTTGCTTTTGAACGCACTACGTGGTACAGCACCTAGTACTACACGCACTGCGAGAATACAAGCAAGCAAATCAACATAATATTTGAATATATTATAGTATTCTTTTTGTTAATAAGGCATCAAAACTATCTTATCGGATACATCAGATTTGATTAGATTGTTTGTGGTATTATTTCTTAATTATAAAATTGTAACTAATTTATTTATGCATATTTTCATATGATTATCACTTTAGTATTATGCTTTCAATCTATTAAGATCTAAGATGCGACAGACATTCGGTTAAATTAATTTAAAACTTATCAATATATATTATAAAAGAAAGTGTACAATATATGTGCTGCTAAAACTTAGAAATGATTCCCAGTAAGAACAAGGGAATTACATGGTATGGAAACCCTCTATCTGCCATCCATGAAGAAGGTTCCCAATTTTATCTCAAGTTTTTTGATTTTGAAAATATAAAGGCTAGAAGTTTCACCCTCTAAAAATTTCTAGAATAGACCAGAAGATTCTAGGGTATTCATAAAACATTAAACATTCTAGAACATTCTGAAATGTTTTAAATTAGTCTGGAATATCCTAGATCATTGTGGAACGCTCCGGAGCCCACTCGAATGTTGTGGAATGTTCTAGAACATTGTGGGCTATTTGAAGCCTTATTTCTATGGGTGGGGCTTAAGAAGGGGTCTATAAAATTGATCCATGTTGGGTTAGAACGTCAGTTTCTAACAAGTTTATTAATAAAAGATTCAATATAAAACTATTATCATTATATACCATATAACTACTTACACAACCATATTCACCATTAACCTCGACCTAGTTAACGCCAATTCATTTACCTCATATCAGGACATTCAATAGGAGATCTGGAAAATGTAATAGCTCAAACTAAATTTGAAATGAGATCACTCATTGGAAAAATTTGTCATATGATAAAATATATATCTAAATGTTATGAAGAATAGTATCCCAATTTACTTTTGCCATTGTTGAAGTGCTAGAGATTTATTTTCGGAGGTTTTTTTCTTAATATTTACTTTATATATTTATTAAAAGTGTTGCGATAACTAAGTTAAAAATATTTCAGATTCTTTTTACACAATTATTTATTTAAATTTCTAATCACTAATTCATAAGATAAATACATTTTCAGTTATGGGGTTCAATTTTCTATGCAATTTATTATTAACCATTATTGGCTTCAAAAATCAATTTTAATACTATTAAATTTTACATATTTTAAATATAATAATATTTCTAATACAATTTGCTATATATTCAATTATTTGCTAGGTATTATTTTACAGAAATTTATTTTTATATACCTTCACACACACACAAATACTCTTACCATAGAAAATCATCTTACACAACAAATTATAATATTTTTTCTTTAACACACACAGTATTACTTAAACATCATTAAAATAATGTTCAGGAATAATTTAAATTAAGGTTCTGACTGCAACTTTTGAAGAGTGTTAAAAACGTTATATATCAAATTTAATAAACGCTATTTTTTGACAATTTTTTCAAAAATTATGCAACTAATTAAAATTAAAATATGATATTATAAACATATAATATTATAACAATGCAATAAAAGATATATTTGGCTTATTTTATTTAAATATAACAAAAAAAATAGAAATTTGTATATTATATTATATTTTTACAAAAAAACAAAACATCTATATAATTTAAACTAATTTTTGCTTCCTTTTTTGAAATAATGAACGAAATACCTTTATAGAATTACTTAAAAAAATAACTGCAACTCAACGAAAATAAGGCAATTAGTTGAATGAAAAATGGTCTTTGATATAACCAACAAAATCCTTGTATCACTCACTGTTGCATTATGCATTAATTTCCGTTAATATTAATCGTTCAAAAGACGGAATAATTTTAGGTAAGTATTGGTTTAGTATAAGATAAAATTACCAAAAGTAATTTCAATAAAAAGAAAACTACAAGCAACTAATATCAAAATGTTAAATATAAACTTTTAACAATACACAATTCTAAAGATATTGTAAAACCAAGTAACACATTGTCAGTTGATATTTAATCTGTAATTTTTTTAAAATTTGCCGAATGAGTAAAAAAAAAAAAATAATTTGTATATTTTTTCATATGTAGTGAAAATTTTTAAAAACCGCATTTCTCATAAAAATTAAATAAAAGACATAATTTATTTCTGCTCTAAATAACAGGACATTAGAAAATTGAATATTTTTTAATAAAAACTTCATTCCATTTCTCGATAATTGTAAAAATCTAGCTCTTCAATATGGAAACTGGGTTTTATGAGTAGTTCACTACAAACATTTCATGAAAGAAAAGGAAATTAAAATTGTATGGGAGCTTCACTGTATACGATGAAGAGCTACAATAAACTATTATTGATCCAGAAAATTTAAGTAAACATTAAACGATTGAATATGGGGTTCACACACATATCACTTCTAATTTCCTTATTTGGCTGAAGTGAGCAATATAATCACACGTGGCCAGTTACAAAACACAATATAGTTTTGTTTATATTACTTATTTTCCGTATATATAGTTTAAATTTCATTTCCTTTTTTCGGTGCCTAAAATATTGTCTTAAGACAATTAATTGTCAAATATGAATTTATATTAACTTTGAAACGAAATTATGATGATTTGTAGTTATAATTTATAAATAAAGCACACACACAAGTTTTATATTCTATTTTTTTTTAAATTTAACTTTAAAGAAGAAAAATTACTTTTTGAAATTTGATGGTCCATCATATACTGCACTGAGAGAGGATAAATAAAAAAAATCTAAAGGAGAGAATTTTAACTATACAATTATTCTTAAAGTTAACAATTTAAAAATATTGCCCTTTTTTCTCTGTTTTTTATGCGTTTGCTAGCATTTAAAACGAGTTAATTTAAATCGTTTATGGTTATTGACCAATTATGATGAAGAAAAAAATTTTGCCAAATATTGCCACTGTAACCATAATCTTCATTTTTACCAATTATTCTTTCCTTGGATTTGAAAATCATTTTTAAAAAAAAATATCAAATAAGCTACTAAAAAGGCTTAATATTTCTGTTTTCTAAGCCATCAAAATTTTTATTTGTCAAATGCATCTAAAATTAACATGTCAAAACATAATTCTGAAATGAAAGAATTTCAAGCTTCATCGAATAGTTTAAAATATTGGAACTATCTGTACAGTTTCAAAATTATCTTGAAGAATGTTTTAATTCAATTAACGATAATGCTAATCCTTTTATATTCTAACTTAAAATTAATTAGGAAAAATTATTGTCACTTAATGAAAGTAGTTAATTTGCCTTTACTACTTGCCATAGAATACAATGAATACTATTTCTTACCACTAATTTTTGTATATATACTCAAAATATATGTATTCAAAAATAAAAATCCATTTTGTTAATTTTAAAGCAATTAAATTTGTAATAAAGGCACTCACGCATTATCACGCAAATAATTTCGCCAAAACATGCCACTAATGTTGCAAATTTTAATTTTTTTTCAATAGGTTAAAAGAAAAAAGCAGATTAATTTGAATCTTTATTGAATCGAAGTTAAAAATTTGTTTTTAAGTAATGCAATGTTTCTAATTATAAATTTATTAAATTTAGAATAGAAATTATATTTTTATGCAATTCAGTACACATATTGTAAATATTTACAGGCATGTATTTTCTTTCTATGCATTCACACTTATCCATCATATATCTATTTTAGAACTACATACATTTCCCAAAATAATCATGAATTTTTTTGCAAAAAACACTTTTTTACAAAAATTTTAATAGCTGTTTTGCTACGGAATAGACAATAGATTAAAATTTTCTTATCATCCAATGCAAAAGTTAAATATTTATATAAATAAGTTAGGTATCATATTATGAATACGGGCACAAAAATCAAAACATTAAGGTTTAGAAAATTACATCAAAATTCTGAATCGTTGCAATAAAATTATCAAGTCAAGGATATTTAGGAAATTAAATAAGGTAAAATATTTAAATGCTCTTGTTCATTGAGCGACATATTAATAAAACGTATTCTCGAAAAAGCAATGACTTTACACATGCACACAAATTACTCTAGAAACTGTAGATTGGTTTTCGGCCACTAAAAAATCTCTTGTTGCATAAAATCTCAGCAGAATCGAAGATTTTTTCATTGTATTTTAATACCTATTAGATTCTATCTTTTTCAATAGTGTTTAATTGCTCCAGAAAAGTAATTTTGGTCAAATAATATAATTTATAAAAGTCTATTTCATCTTCTTCTAGAGGTTGCTTTCCGAGCTAGTAGTCGAATGGTTAGTATCCTTACCTTCGGTTCGTGGTTTGAAATACTACATTGGGTTTGGATTTTTACTATAGTTAGGAATCTATTTTAAACCGTATTTTTCTCTGTCATGTTAGCCCTCAAGCTAAAAAGAATGACATTTGAGTGATAAACAAACCAGAGATTATGTTGAATGTTCCATTTTCTTCGTTCTTCTACTGTAGTAGCAGAAGATTATAAAAGGAATAAACATTGCGAAAATTTCGTAAAATAAATAACTTTAGAATATGTCGTTCAAATGAATTCGGAAATAATAAACATAAAAAAAATAGTTAAGTAATGCACGTGATCAGAAATCCCAAATAGTCACAGTTCTACCGCCAGTTAGTTACCAATTTTGAAGGAATGTTGATTAACAAAGAACTAGATTTTCCACTCGGTAATTCCTCATAAAGCTGATTTTGAAAACCATTTGAGGTTTTAACCGAGATTTTTTTCTTGTAACTAACAGTCAAGACTGATGGTGAATATGATCGCTATCATACCTAAACAAAACTCAAAGGTAATTGTCGAGTAGTATGTGATGTTCTTAAATGAGTTTTCATTCTTGTGGCCATTTTCACTACCAATTTCAACAGCATTGTACGAGGGAAACTTTCTTCAAAATTTAAACGATATGCAGCGTCAAATTCATGAGGAGTAATCCAAGAAAACCTGGGGCCTGAGCAGCTACCAGGCGCGTCGGTATGTGGTGGATAACCGAACGTCCTGTAGGAATGACAGGATAGCCTTGAATATAGAATCAGAGGCCGCGAACCAGCTCCCGTAAATCCTGGTGTTATGTGATCCGTGCCTAGGGCTAATTGGCACCGCGGTATTGGTGTCCTAACGGAGCCTCTAGTTGCCTGGAAAACTTCTAGAGTAATTTGCCTTGCCCAGTATCTCAGGCAATGCTGGGTGGACTTATATTACCTGAGCTTATAAATTGTTATCTTGTGGCTGAAAAGACACAAGAAATAACAAACCTTTCTGCATCTGCAGGTGATGCCTCTGGAGTAGACCTTGCTGAAAAAGACAAGGGAACTCAGAGGCAGTCTTGTAAAGGGGCAGTAATGAATCCTTCACTTGAGGTAGAAATGACCTATAAACCATCTTCTGGTGAAAGTCAGGAAGCTATCCCTAGTATGACTGACTCTCTGACGAGATGGGATTGTTTCAGCAAGACCCTATCTGCTGGAAATGCCATACACAAAAGGAAACGGCAGAGCATATCATTTATGAATGCGAGGCTCTTGCCCTCCCTAGATTAACCTCTTTAGGCATCATCCATACTAGAGAGTTACACCTAGACTCCATTAAAGGGTTATCGGACTTTATTAATAAAGTGGTTGACCCGAGCAACTGGAACTAGGAAACATTGGGTTTGGAGTTAATGGTACAAAATGCTGATAAAAGCAGAGGTGCCCAATGACATACAAACCCAATTCTAAGAAGAAGAAGAAGAATCCAAGAAAAATTCCAGCTCTAGGTTCAATAACGCAACTTTATTTCAAGGGGAGGTTAAATTACATAGCATAAGGGGCGTTTATATTTGCGATTTTTGACTATGCGAATTCTTTATCACTCTTGTATATATATATTTTTTTGTACTTATTGTTTTCTGGTTTGGAAATTCAGCTTGATCTGTATCGACAGAATCTGAAATTATGTTCTATTTTGTTAATACGTTTTAATGCTAATTTTTTTTCCGTATACTAATTAATATGTACTTGCATCCAGCATCTATATAGTAATTATTAAAAATTTTTAAGTCCATCAAATTTTTCTTAATTTGTTTTAGAAAATATAACCTAACATTTTTTTTCTTTTTGTGTTTTTATATATTGAGGAATAATTTATGGAATATACATTTTACACCTAATTTTATATTTTTTTCAATTTTGTATATACTGGAATTATTCTTGCTAATTTAATCTTATACTAAACAACTAACGAAATGATTTCTTTCGAATACTATTAATATTAGCAGAAATCAATAGTGAATAATTCAAGGATTTTATAAAATATATCAAAGACAATTTTTCATTGTATTTTTAAATTGATTCCGTGAAGAAGAGTATTTAGTTCTGTTATTCATAAAAAATAGAGTAAAAATTACTTTAAATTACATGAATGTTTTGCTTTATTTTCAAAATATTGCATATTACTTTAGATTTTTTGCGCTATTTTTGATATAATTTGGAAATAATAGTGTCATTTATATTATATATGTTTATAATATCATACATAAATTTTGATATCCTGATTTGATTTTGATGATTATTGAAAAAAAAATTGGCTAGAAATAGTACTTATTGAATTTAAATCATTACATTACAATGATTTAAATTCAATAGGTTTAAATTTAATAGGACCAGAATATAAATTCATATAAAATCTATTGTCACTAGATGCAAAGTAACTGTGGTGTTTGATGTTGAAACCCCACCAAGAAGTTAATCAAACTCCATTCGCACTGCACTTCTAAACACGTTTAAATCTCGCCAGAATTTTCTCGCTTCAACTTCATATGGATGTAAAAATGTATATAAATAATCTTCAATCACTTTAAGTCAAAGTTCAAATCAATTTAAAGTTAAATCTGATTTAACTCTTAAATAACTAGTTGAAAGCAGCGTTCGCACTACGAAACTAATTTAAGAAATATTGGGTTTTTATAAAAAAAAAAAAAAACCTTATTTATTGTTGTTATTATAAATTATATGATATTTTTGAATTTTCTTACAAATGAGTACGTTTATTAAATATTTACAGACATTACAGATATTAAATATTTACAGCATTAATTAAGATTCTGATATTTCAAATGATGAATTCGAAACCAAATAATGTTGAAAAATCTATTTCTTCTCAAACTTATTTAACACCAGGACTTTTGGAGGAATATGAAATTCATTTGCACTTTGCACCTTTATGGACACGACAACAACAACAACTTATTTAAGACTTTTGTAAATATTTCTGCGTAATTATTTTTTAAAATTCTGTTTCTCTTATATTTATTTTGGTTGGCTTCAGATACATCAACCAACACTAACAATAAGATAGAAGAAAAAAGATGGTGCTAAATAAGTTGAAACATATTTAAATCAGTTCGTCGAACTGATTTAAGGTAAATCAGTTTGAATTGATATTAATCCAAAGTTGCCACGACGAGAAAGTTCTGCCGAGATTTAAATGTGTTTAGAAATGCAGCGCGAATGGGGTTTGATTAACTTCTTGGTGGGGTTTCAACATCAAACACCACAGTTACTTTGTATCCAATGACAATAAATTTTATATGATAAATTTATTATAATGCCGACCAATTGGCTGAGTGGTTAGCGTTCCTGACTCTTGAGCTGTTGGTCCCGGGTTTGAATCCCGGTTCGGGCATGGATGTTTCTTTCCTTCTCTGTTCTCTCTGTCCCTTCTTCTGTGATGCTGTATGAATGTGGCCCGCCCTATAAACGGGTTTGTGGTGGTATGGCGCGGGTAATGCTACTCGCCTCCGTGACTTGGTTCACAGGTGCTCGCTGGGTAACGTTAAATGAGTAGCAATTTCTGGCCTTGTTGTGGCATAGGGTTCAGTCACCCTTGTGTGCCCGCTATTAGATAAAAAAATTTATTATATTTTAAAATTATATTTTAATCATATTATAAAAAGTCTGTATTGAATAATTTTTTACGGTAGAATTTCCTTTTTTGTAAAATTAACTGATTTGTTGAAACATACCATCTTTGATTTGAAATAATAAAACTTTGAATATTTACTAGTTACTTTATATTAATATTTACTAGATACTTTATATCCGTATCTTGACACTGTAGTTAGAGATGTCAAAAAGTTACTTTTGCTAGTTATCAATGTTACGTTCCAAGGAAATAACATGTTCTAAAAGGCGTTATCAATTAACCTCTTTTTTGAAAAGTTATTCCAAGAAATCGTTCCCTTTAGTCTTCTTGGAAATTCTATGGAGCGAAAGGAAGCTTTCGTGGGGTAACAAAACTGGTTTTTTGAGGAAGTGAGGTATAGGGTGAATTTTAGTGACTGAGCATCGAAAATCACTTACTGAAAGAAATTTTAATGATTTTTGTTATATTCGTTAATCAATTTTTTAGGAATTTCCTACTTTATTACACGGAAGTTCAACATTTAAGTCTAGACTGATTTTCATTTACTTATTTTTTAAAATAATTGCAATGGATTGAATTAGATTTATAATTTTTTTTAATGTCAATTGATTTTTCTCAGTTAAAAATTCTTAAGTAATGTGTATTTACATAATTTGTTTCCCAATGATATTAACTGCTTATTAATATATTTTATTACTTTGATGTATAAAATATACATAAATTTGAATTTTTTAAACCAAACATAATTCAGTTTCTCACAAGATGAATTTAATTATTCCTCACAATATAATTTCTATTATAAATTCTTGCAAATTATAACTGATGTTTCTTTTACACTAAGGATTTCTATTGAGTATATCACTTATGCTGGAATAAATCTTAAATATATCTGCTTTTAAAAAGTATTTCTCTAATTCGAGACACAATATAATTAAAAAGTTGAATTTTGATTGAAATTTCTAAATTTTACTATCTAATCAACTTATAAATATAACCATGCGATTAATCAATATTCCCAAAGGGCACCATCCATCATTGTTTATGGTAACATCAGTAGCGAACCCACACAGTTTTCAAATAGTGAAATCATATTAATGATAATTTAAACAGCGATATACATTAAACTAACTTATATTTAATAATTAATTATATTTTACTATTTTAAATAAATTTCTTTTTCAATATTCAATATTTTAATCGAATTTAATTTTCATATAAATCATCTGTGTAATAAAAGGAAAATTGGATGTATACAGATGCCATTTACTATAAAATTACATATTTATGAACATATATAGAAAATAATATTTTCTTAAAAAAAAGAAAAGAATTGTATATGTAAACCAGAATATTTAGCACCTACGAGAAAATATTCGAATATAGGAATTTGCCTTTCTGATAAGTTATAGTATTTTACTTCATGTACATGTGTGTGTGTGTGTGTGATTTTACTGTTCTATATGCCTCAATTGTGTATTTATCTTAAATATTTTTACTAGATGAAATTACTCCTCACCGGGAAGTAAAAATAAGAGAGCTATGTGCTATTAATAAAATGTGAATTTAAAGTACTAACAATTAAACAGTATTTTTAAATAAAAATGTATGAGAATTGCTTTCGTAAAACAGATAAATACATTACTACAGTAAATAATTCAGAGAGATGCAGTTTTTTATTATTGACCCAATACATATTTTTACAGTTCTTAAAATTATTTGCATATAAAAAAGTTTGTTATAAATGAAGAATTTTATCAACTAATAAACTTTTTAATTTGTATTGTTTGATCTACCAATATCTTTTGATATCATAAGAGCTCAAATAAATTAAATTAATATGCAGAATTAACATTTTTACTTTCCATACTTTACATACTATAAAAACAGTTATTACTTGTCATTTCTTTTTATGATTGTTGAGGAATATATGTTATAAAATTCCATAGTTATTTACTTATTATGGTCTTTTAAATTAATATAATTCTTATTCGTTTGAAATTTAAATGAAGAAAAGTTACTTTTTAATATGTAAATGTTAAAGTAATGTTTTTAATAAATAGACTGCAAATGTCTATGCAAGGGAGTAAACTCGGAAAACTCAGGCATTCATCTTGAAAGACATGCATGCCTAAAATAATGATATAATATCATAGGTTATAAGCAGAGAAATAACATTAAAAATACAGGATATAGTATCCACATAAAGAAATAATATAATTATAATTATATATCTATATGGAGAAATAATGTTAAAAATGTACTGGAAAGATAATTTGAAATGTTCTTATAAAATGTATATTGCGAAATGTTTACTATAAATTGTTCATTTCGCAATGGCTTTAAGAGTTAACTATCGCTATTGGAACAACAGCATTCTTCTAGGTGGAATATTTTTGGTCTGGTATAACAACTTCTGAAGAAAAGGGATGATTGAATCTAATTGTCAGCGTAGATACTAAATGTTTTCAAGTTACTGTCTTATGATACATAAAACCCAGTCTCTGTTTACGAAAAAGTTCTCTCCTATAGAACACATTATAGATATTTAAAGAAATGCTATACAACGGCTTCAAGTTGTTGGACTTTATGATATAAATTGTCTGTATATTGTACTGAAAAGCTTTAATAATTTAACGAATATTTTTTATGGCACCAGATTTGTAAAAATACTAATTCAATAGAAACGATTGTGTAAAAATTATCTTAATTTACTTTTAAGAAAATCTCAAAGTTGTTAGAAATCATTGTTCAATACTTAAAATTTTAAAAATAAATTAATACTTATTTCGATAAAATTTATGAAAATTTCCTTCCAATCCAAACTGTATTTAACTAAGCAATTTTAATACTCGGTTAAAATTCATTTATTAAAACTTTTTGAAAAATACTGTTGTCTACATTTAAAAAATAAGTAAAATAATTCTTATAAATACTATGGTGAAATATCTTCAGTTCTTACTAAACCAACCTTTTCTTCAAATTTCTTCAAAGAGCCTGAAGATAATTCAATATAACAAGTTGATACTTCAGAATGTTTTTCGAAAATATGCAGTTTAATATCTGGCAATTTATTTTACAGTTATATAAAATTAAAAATGTTATGAGTAGAGTTAATTATACGAGGGTCACTCTGAAATTTTTGCGATACAACTAGGTTTTTAAAGTTATACTTACAAAATTTTAGGTGTGTTCAAAATAGGCTCCTCCAGCATCAATGCACTTTTGTAGACGAATTTTCCACAGATTAAATGGCTCAAGCCATTCATTTCTTCGAATAGATGAAAACAATGCATTTATAGCCACATCAATCTCTTCTTTTGAATGAAAACGACGTCCACGTAAGTTCTTTTTTAGATTAAAGAATAACCAAAAGTCGCACATAGCTAGATCAGGTGAATACGGCGGATGTTCGGTGACTTTAATTTGTTTTTGTTTAAGAATCTCAACTGTTAATCCGGCTGTATGTGAAGATGCATTGTCATGGTGAAGCATTAGCCCCCTAACATTCAGTTCTTGTAGAATTTCTGGAAGACATTTAGTGGTATACCAGTTTGCTGTTACTTTCTTCTGTCCTTCCAACTTGATGGCTTTGACCAATCTCGTTCTTCTGAAGAAAACGGCCTACATCACTTTTTTCAGTGCGCGTTGTTTTTTCACCATTGTCGACGTGGGATCATCTTCAAAGACCCATACTTTGCTTTCTTGACGTGTTGGAACATCAAAAAACGGTATGTACGTTTCATCACCTGTTACAATTTTAGAAATGATGCTGTGGCCACCATCATTCAGCATATTAAGAGTTTCTTTACTGATTCTGACACGCTCCTCTTTTTGATGCTCAGTTAGATTATGGGGAACCCAACGGCAAACTACTATTTTGTTCATATGTAATTCTTCACGAATGATTTTGTGTATGGCTGCATTAACATTTTTCCATTAACATTTTTCGTATGGCAGACACATTATCCGAGATTACTGACGACAGCGGCCTTCCTGTGTGTTCTTCATCCTGAAGAAAATTGCGACCTCTTCTAAATTCTCTAAACCATCTGAATACAGTAGCACGAGCTGGAGATTCATCACCAAATGCTAATTGCAACCGTTGAACGCATTCTTCTTGATTTAATTCTGCTTTGAAATCGTAGAAAATCACAGCGCGAAAATGTTCTCGCGTCAACTCCATTTTCTCTTCTGTTTAAAATTTATTCCACGCTAAACAAGTTGAAGTAAGTCAGTAAAAAATCATCTTCTGTGTTAAAATACTTTGTACTTTAAAATTAATTCGTTATTTTTATTTTGTAAATTTTCGTCTGCGCATATCTCAAAAATTTCAGAGAAACCCTCGTATTTAAAGATTTATATTGAAATTAGATAGGAATAAAACTACAAAAAAGATCTTTTTAGAACAATTTTTTTCATCATAATTATAACTTAACCTGAAAGATAAATGATGACAATTTAGAATTTTCAGCTGTAATACGTAGGATATTAATTTTATTGTGATTTTATTTTCAAATATTAAATAAATACAACTACATTTTCAAATTTTTACAGTAATTATAATTTAGTATAATTATGAGCTCCAGTGGCTCAGTAGCTTCACACCGCTTCCCGTAAGCCCAGCAAAGTGAAGCATCATTTGCCGCGGACAGTGGTTGGGACAAGCGTCTCGGGACCGGGCCCGGACAGTACCTTCTGATAGCTATAGAGGGTGATGGCCCGGAACGTCGGCTCCAAATGGGAATTCTTACGCATGCGCATTTGAAGAGAGTAGTTGCAATAATTTAACGGTATAAAATGTGACTATTGCTCAGACTTATAATTTTAGCAACCCTATGGTTTCTTATTCCCGGTCTGATTTGAAACGACTTTCACGTCAGTCGATTTGTTTATTTATATTTGCAAATTTTAATATTTTTTCGAAATATGAAGGAAAAGCGGAATAGTTTACTTATATCTTAGCACCATATTTAAAATAGAAATAGATAACAACGTATTTGAATTTTATATGGTGCTGAATGTGAATTGCATTGTCACGTTTCCTTCTGATTCCTGTATTGCCATGACAAAATTAATTTGACTAAATTGTTTTTGACACTTATCATGGTTTAACTATAAATTAGCATCTCAAGTTTTTTTTCCAAAGCCAAAATTAAAATGTCTGTCAATTCAAAATAAAAATTGTTTAAAGAATTTTTGACCGACATGAATTGTTTTACTAAACTTTGGATGTACTATAAATTTCAATAAAAAAAAAGCAAAATAAAAATATTTTGCTATTTACTGTCTACATTGTCTATTTTTTAAATTAAAATTTTTAAATAAGATAAATCACAAGTTGTAAATATTGAACATCTGTAGTTCAATTTAAGAATGCAACTCATCTATTTAAAAAACAAAGTTTTATATTTTTTAAATATGGGGAAAATTTATACACTCTCTCATTTATATGTATAAAAGACACTCAGTATCACATTTCCTTCTGATTTTTGTATTTTAATAAAGATATTATAAACATAAATGGGGGAATAAAATATCATGTGTAAAAAATTGAGAGTGAATTTAAATAAATTTTTTTCACTAAATATATAATATTTATTATATATTTAGTAAAAAAAATGTATTATCAAAATGAAAAAAATTATTAAATCAAAATATTAATAATTTGTCACTTTACCATGCTTACATGACAAGTACCCGGTTTCATTATTTCAAGTAGTTCTTTTTTAATTTAATTAAAATTTGTGTCATGTTTGATTGAAAATTTTTTTTTTGCTTACATGAGAGTGTTATTTTAACAAACTTTAATTAAAAAAAACTGCATTAAATTTTTTTGTTTATTTAATGTGTAGATAGTCTATCTTTTAAATTAAAAATTCTACTAAGATAAATCGCAAGCTGCCAATACAATTAATATCTGTAATTCGATTCAAAATGTCATAAAAAATTAGAAATACAGCGAAGATTACCATAAAAAAAGACCCAAAAAAGAAAACAAATTATGTGATCTCCTAACACTGAAAATTAAATTCATGGGTTAGATATTAAAATATGACTTTACGTTAAAATTTTTAGGCAGTATTTAAAAAAAAAAAAAAAAAACTTTTTATTATGTAAACAAAATTTTAATTTACAGAAAATATTTCAGTGTTCTAGAATTGCTAAGCATATTTTACATTCTAAAATATTTTTTCTTTTTATTATTTTTAAATTTTTTATACATGTAATCAGATAGATTTATTAATGTAAATCAATACACAAAAAAAGCTAACAAATATTTCTTAACATTTTTTAAATTAAAGTATTTAAGAAAATAATGTTTATTTTATTCAGAATATTGAAACATATATTCTTTTATTTTCATAATTGTGTTAAACTTAATTTAGCTTATAAAATTACAAAGATATTTTTAGATGATTAACTTTGATATAAAGTTCAGGAATATATTATTAATTTGTAACTGTATTATCTGCATTTTTTACCAAAAATTTAAAAGTAATTTTGTAAAATGTTTTTAAAAACTGCAGCTAAATGTACATGTTTACTTGTAAAGATTATATTCTTGAAAAGAAACTTTTATATATTATATATGTTTCTTTGGCAATATGTAAGTTTATTGTTGTAAACATCTATTTAAATCATTATGTAAACTAAATATATGAATTGTCTATACAAGATAATTTTTCATGTAAAAATTAAAAAGAAATTTTTAACTTCAAAATATGTTTTGCATTGATTGTACATTTTTAATTTTATTATTTGCACTTTGTAATTAAATTTACTGTAAAAACAACTAACTCATCCATCGTTTTTAAAACTTAAATAAAATTTTTATTCACTTTTTATGGATTTATTTATAAAAAATAGAAAAAATTTACTATTTCAACAGAGTTTCAGTGAGAGAGAGTATTAAGAACACATATCTCTAATTTAAAATATATTTTTTAACCTGGATGTAATTGATAATAAATTAATTTTAAGGATACATACATATATTATATCTTTTTGTTTCAAATTATTGTTAAAAACTTAATTATGATTTCTGGATGTCACTGAGTGTATCTTAACCCGCTAGTTGTTGTGTAAAGCACTGTCACCCCATGCTTTGAAGATCAACATACATGGAGTAACTATTTGTCTGCAATCAATCAGCCTTTCAGTATCTTATTGCCTGACACTCCCTTTGGATGGAACAGGTATCAAAATAACAATAGACTATAGATATTTTTTACATGTTTTTCCTTTGTTCATTTGAAATGATAGTTTCTAGAATTTATATTTTATTGGGGATGATTCTGTGCCCCATGTGACCAGTATTGCTTCAAAATTTCTTTTATAAGTAGAAGTTTCTTATTTGCAAGTGTTTTTGTACATTTGTTTGTCATTTTATTTCTAAATAATGGTATATAACTGAAAGCCAATAGAATATAAAAAAGAGATGGAACGTTTGAGAATTCTATCTGATGAAGTTGAATCTTCAGCAGGATATTGATCAAACCTATAAGGATGAACCTGCTGAAGAAATACACAGTTCTCATGATAGTGAATTTGTTTACAGCGATGTAAGTAGTGAAGAATCTGAATTGGGAGAAAACATTTATAAGCAAAAATCTGTTCAAAATAAAGAAAAACAAAATATAAAACATGTTACAATTTCATCATTGATAAAACTGATAAGCAAAAACTAGATATTATTCAAGTTTAGTAATGCAACAGAAGGAATGATAGTTACAGTAAATAAAATGATTGTCTACACTCTGCTAAAAAAACCAAGTGGGGGGGGAAGATGAACAATGGTACAACAGATTTTCATGTGATGCTAAAGGATGAGGAAAATATGCTAAAGGATGAGTTTCAGATGAACTGAGATGATTGATTGAGGGAAGAAGAGTGAGGTCATTAGAGCACCAAGGAGTTCAAGAATGGATTTAAGTCTCATTTTATTACTTAGGTTATTAAAATTGAAAGTAAATTAGTTTTGGATGCGAGATATTTGGAAGAGAAAGATTCTCTTAAAATTTATTCAATATATATTAAATGAATATTTCAATATTAAATTCTCAAAAAATATTAATGTAAAAAATAATCAAAAAATAATAATATAATAACATGAAACAAATTAGGTTGTTTGTAATTTTATTTATACACAATATTTTTTGGTAACTAATAATTTTATTTGTAAACCAACTTGAGCTGACACATATATTGGCCTGTATAAATAGCAAATAATTGACTTATAAAATATTAACACTTAATTTTTAATTCCTACTAATTGGTATGCATTTTCAATTTGGCTTTGTGTAATTTGCATAGTTTCTTTAACATGAGTTGCCCATGTTTTTCATTTATCCAGGTGAGGGTCAGTGAAATTAACTTTATTTAAAGCTCAATGAATGTAATAAAATTTATGATGCATTAATAACATCTTTTTTTTAAATTATAAATCTTCATAATATTTTTAATTGCTACATTCATAAAATAATTTTGTGATTTTGTACAGCAGAGTTTGTATATTTTTCAAAATTATTTTTATTATAATAAACAGTTCACAAATACAGAATAAATATGAGTGATGTAAAGATTGAAGCACCACACAGATATAATCATAAGTATTATACCTTTTTTGAATATGCAATATTAACATTCTCTAAGTTTAGTTTTTTTATATGATACTAAGTAAAATGACCATATATTTGTCATAGTCTTTATTTTCAATCAATTTGAAGTCAAGCTTTAAGCTTCGGCATATAGTTTTTAACACAGAGATAGCCGCTCCCTCATTGCAACATTCAAAAGTCATAAATAGAAAGCGTCACCCGCAAAAATAAATCAATGGATATTGTGTTCATTAACTCATTGAGGAGCATGTGGACTAGAGTCATCCCATGTTTTGAAAATCAAAAAGCCAGGGAAAACTATTTATCTGTAATCAATTATCTCTTCAGTACCCTTGGAATGGGCATTCTTATTCTTACCTGCCTTTTCTTTCTCCATATGCAGTAAACGTTTCTCAGAATTCATATAATATTGGGATGACTCGGTGGTACAAGTACAGCTTCCCCAAATTTTTTTATAAGCAGCTCTGTTTTGTGTTCCAGATTATTTTCATATTCTTGTTAGCCGTTTTATTTCTAAGGAATAGTGTAAAAGCATAAAATTAACTGGAAATGAAAAAGATAGAACTCTCTTAAGTTCTCAAAGATAAATACTTCTGCAGTAGATACTGATTAACCCATAAGAGGATGTACTTCATGATAGTGACAATGAATTTGAACAGTGATGAAAATAAAGAATCTGAATTAGGAGAAAATATTTTTGTAAAGAAACAATGACTCACATAATATTAATTATAATTTGTATCTTCCTTTAAATAAATCAAAATATCACGCTAAACAAATTTCAAAACATAAAATTTTTTCCTAAGCAGAAACTTCGTATAAAATATTTTTCAGCTACTTTGCTTGTAATAATTGTGTCAAAAGAGATTTAGGCTTGGGTCAGTCATAATCTGTTTAACATAGCAACTTACATATTTATAAACAATAGTAAATTATCAATGAATAAATAATTAATTGTTCTAATAATGCATAGAATTTATATTCACATTCACAATGAATTAATAAACAAATTCTTTGTTATATTTACGAAAATATAACACTACTAAGTAGCTAAATCTTTAGAGAGGAAAAGATCATGTAAAAGCAATACGCACACATTTATTGTTCTCATAATGCAAAGTAATTATATTCATGAAGAATTAATTAAATACTTTGTTATATATTTATAAAAATATAACAGTACTAAATCGATATATTTCTCTAAAGGAAAACAGAATCCGTAGTTGCGAAATCTGCCATGTTTAACAATGAGAAAAACTTCCTAGCCAGATAAATTTATCGCTTTCTTTTTATCGCCAAGTCACTGAATCATAGCCAAAATCTTCTGGAAGCCGAGGCTCCGGGCTCGGTCTCGAGACACTTGTGTGGTTGGGAGGGTGACCACGGGTTACTCTCCTTCGCTGGGTTGCTGGATCTCCGTGGGTGTGGGATGTGTCCACGTTAATCTGTGACGTTCAAAGTCCTTCCGCTGGTGTGGCGTGAATGTGGAGAGAAGGATGCCAGCTCAGGTGTGGGTTCGTCACCTGACCGTAGCTCAAAATTACGAGGCACCTTAAAAAGAGCAAAGTCGTACTTTCACCTTCGTGGTGCTCTGACCCAAACGAAAGACGCTCTTTAATGACTTAATTCGCACTGCCAAAGGCAAAAACGAGCCTGGCTTGTCCAAGTGTCACAGGAAAGCAACAACAACAATATAATTATATACATTGCAACATTTGTTATCATAACTCTTAATAACTTAACAACAATAACACTTTTTTATTTCAACACAAATTTTATAAATGGCTTTCTACAAGAATAATGATGCAATTCTTTTATTCCAGTTCATCAAATACATTTTTAGGACTGTAAAATTATTACATTAAAAATATTATTTTAATATAATCAACTATATTATCATTTAAAATAATTAAAATTTTATTTATATAAATTAATTTTAATAAATTATGATGATGCTTTCTCAATAAATAAAAAAAATTATAAGCGTCAAAAATTATTTTTATAATGTATAAATTCTTAAAGCAAATTTCAAATTTAATTATATATATATATATATATATATATATATATATATATATATATATATATATATATATATATATATATATATATATATATATATATATATATATATATATATATATATATATATATATATATATATATATTAGTTTGATCTAAATTTTATCGAATGGTTCGTTAGCTTCTTCTTTTAATCTTTTTAATTTATAAAAATTGACTCCCGAAATTTAATATTAAATTAAAAATATTTCTCTCTTGCTTTGATTTGCGAGCATAGTTTCAAATTTCTAAAAAATGCATCAACTTAATAAAAATTTCGCTAAAATTCATAAAAAAATATTTATAAATTAAGGTTGAAGATAAATAAAATGCCCCCACAATATTAACATAAAATATGCTTTTAAAAATCCCCCTTTTTACAAATGTATAAATCTTTCTTAAAATGAAATATATTTATTCATCCACTTTTCAATTAACTTTTCTGCACCTCAACTTGAAGAACCGAAAAGTATACATTCTTAGTTGCTAAACAACGCATTGTGCCAAGCGAAAGCTTGTAATGTGTTCCCGAGAAAACTCGATGTCAATGTTAGAAGCCAAAGCAACGTAATAACGACTTTAATATTCCGTTGCGAAACAACGATAAGGGCTTTAAAGTTACAAAACAATGAGAGCAGCTTTAATGTTCCGGAAGTTACAAAATAACATATTATAGATACCTACAATACCGTTATGACTTTGAGAAGTTACCAATACAGGAACGATTTCAGCTGTTGCGGGTGAAAAAAACGTTATCCAAATAACTTAATTTTTCAAGAACAAACTATTTATTAAACGGTTATTAGTTGATAACGGTTCTTAAATAACAGTTCCATTAAATAACGACCATCTCTGTACATACAATCAATGGAAGTTTAGTATTAGATGAGTATATTTCATTTTATGTTAGAAATACTTATAATTAATTTTTCTTCTGGAAGTTATTTCTTAAATATATTTATTAAGAAATATATTGATACACACATAAATGATATTACACATAAATGTCAGTAATGATAAACTACAGGCAACTTTTTTACTTCTGTTAAAAGTAGTTGTTATTGAAAAATGGTAATGTGTATTTATACTTTGCTCTACAACCGTGACTGAAACTTTACTTTAGCGTTAGTTAAATTCCAATCGTAATACAGGTTCATGTCACTGTAGGTGAAGTACTTTAGTCAAATGTTGTTTAATTTGCGTGTTTATGATAATGTTGTTTTATTTGCAATTAAAATTTTTTTTAAATATTTATTGTAATGTATTCTTTATTTGATGTTTAAATTTGTAATGGTATTTATAATTGTTGAATTCATTCTGTGTAAAAGATTAAATTAGATTGCTTAAATATTGACCTCATGCTTGCTGTATATATTTTGTATTTCTGATAAAGTTTGTAGTATAAGTTTTTACTTCTAATTGCGCTTATATATATAATTATTCATTATTTATGATTCAGTTAATAAATGTTTTCCTAATAATTAGTCTGAATAATTTTGATCCATTTTTTGTTTAGTTTAATGACCGACTAGTTTATAAAATAGTGTTTTATTACAGTCCAATGTATGAGTTTGAGTTTCGTAAACCTTAAATATTATGTCGGAATTTTAAGAAGAAATAAGGATTGTTGTCTGAAGTCTTGTCTTCTGTAATAATGTGCAGTCCAGCTTCAATATGTTTTTGATGACATGATTGACGTTCAAAGCTGCATAAAGTAATTGTTGTAGCGCTATGCTCTTGCCTATAATTAGGCTTGTACGCACACTCTACCACAACACATTTTCAAATTTTTGCTTGTAGTTTTACTTATTAGTTACTAATTGCCAATGTTAAGGATCTAAAAAAAATAAAAATTTTATCACAGCTATATCCTTGACAATAATGTTAAATTTGTTTTTAAAAACTTCATTCTAAATTGATTTCATAATTACCTGTTATTGCCAATTAAGATTACAAAGTATCAGAACTTGTTTTTTAACATTATACTACATAGATGACCCCTGTGTAAAGTTATAATGTCAGTGATTCTTATGTTGTGTAAAATGTAACAAAATACTTATAATTAAGTTTTTGTTATTCATTCCTGTAAATTAGTATTCATATTATCATCAACATATAATTGTTATTTAACCTCGTGTATTATTTAAATTTAATAAAACTTACAGTTGGTTTTTAGAAGCTGATGTATTGCAGTCCAGCTCCAAAATGCTCCGAGTGACATTTTTGGCGTTCAAAGCTGCATAAATCAACTGTTGTAGCGCTATGCTCTGGTCTTTTATTAGGCTTGTATGCACACTCTATTACAACATTTTATGGAATGTAAATTGTTATTAAAGGTTTAGAAGAATAACAACAGATTACAAAGAATTGTTTGTTTAATCAGTTATTTCTTTTACAAACAAATAAAACTTCCTATTGCCGGAAACAAAAATTTATAAAACTGTCTTATAAAATGTATATATTATCATTTATGGTGAACAGATCATGATTTTGAATCCATGTCAAATGATTATAAGGAATTTCATATTAATAATCCATAATATTTTTTGAGTCTTTAAATTGACTTTTGTTGCAAGCAGTCATCAAAAATCAGTTGCAAATTTTAATCATATCATTACACTTTTTGCTTGTAAAACATTTTTGTAAAACATGAATCTCTTATTTAAACAGGTAATTTACTGATTTCAAAAAACATACAACTTTATAGGGAACTAATTTATTAAAGTCTCAATAGAAAACTTCCTCAAAAAGCATTCTGAAGCATTGTTGCTTTTGCAATTGTCTAAAGGAAGTAAATAAAATTCATTCTTTGTGGGTGAGATGCAGCATATTAGTTGTTATCTCAATAAGATTGAAACAAAAGAATTTGATTGAGAAACTATTCATAAATTAAAAGATTATTCTTGAATTTTTTATTAATTTAATTAGATTGTTTATATGCAAGTATATTAAATTTAATTATGTTACATTTAAATTCTAAAAAAGAAATAGCTTAACATAGTTAAAATTTCATAAAAATATTTAAGTGTATTTATTTTGTAAATTAAAGCATTAATTTAAAATGAAGGATTTTTGTTTATAATTGTTATGAAAGATGAAATGAGAATTTAATTCTTCAGCAATTCCTTTTAATAAAACTGTCACTTATAGGAGCTTAAAATATATTTTTCAATACATTTTATAAAACATTTTGAACAAATTTGTGCAAAATAGCTATTTCTAATTTTTTTCCTGTTAAATTCATACATAAGATATAAAATATCAGGTTCTGAAAATTTGTTGTCATAATATTTGTGTGTAAAATTTGGGAGTGATTTAGTGCTTTGTGTTACTATAGAACTGGTTAAATCTTCACTGTATGCAATCTTTGCTCAGTTTTCATCCTTTCAGTAGTTTGGTGAAACAGTATAAAGCTTGCTTAAGCTTTAAAAACTGATAGTTTTTGTATGAGCCACACCTAAAACTTAAACTAAATTTTTCCACCCCATGGAATCAAGTCCAGATAACAAGTCTTTCTCCTGATGGAGTGTGTTGTGTCACTGTCGAAGGTCATGAAATTACAATTAGCATTTCATTTTGGATTGGTAT